>JARJUX010000032.1:0-255400 GCA_030789285.1 Arthroderma sp. MBC 929 | reverse complement strand
TACTCGGGTGCAGTTGGACCTCCACCCGAATTATCTGGAACACATATCAATGAGATAGATACCACTCAATCATGGAATTACTCGGGTGCAGTTGGACCTCCGCCCGAGTTATCTGGAACAGACATCAATGAGATAGATACCACTCAGTCATGGGATTACTCAAGTACATCTGAGTTGTCTCTGGATGCGGAAATTCTGATGATGTTCTCAGAAAGATATTAGTAAACTACTATATTCAGCACTACTTATAACTTCACGCTTAAATAGATTGTCGTTTGAATAGTCACGCTATAGAAGTGGAAGGTGGATGTAATAATAAATATCACTTATAAACGGTTGCTTTAATAATCACCCGGGAGTTTTAGACAGAGTAAATAGCTCAGATTTTCTCAGAACCAGGACCAATATGCAATATACCCACGGAACCTTGAATTCCAATAATACCCGATACTTTGATGGCTTTTCCGAAAGGTAGATGTTTTTTATTCGTCTGAAGATCAGTTATAATTGCCTCCGATGATGTGGGCAATCTGATTGCAATAAGATAGGCTGGATAAGAGGAAAGGACAAGGCCGTGCGGTTTCGAAGGACTATTGATTTTCCATAGAGTGGCGCCGGTCTAGTATTAACTTGTAAGTATTTATTCTAATTTAAGAGACAGATAAATTCATACCATCTTTAACACAGCAAGTATGTTAGAAATTCGCGATCGTACATCTTCGGGGACTTTGTATGTATTGGTATGAGGCGTATTCCCCAAAATATTTGCCATGGTATTCAGGTCATCCTCGCATCCTGGAAGAGGTATTTCATCAAAATGTTTGAATTCTTGTATCGACATTCTTGGAGGATATAAGAAGATAGAACTGGATCTTGAACCTGAATTGTCATATTGCTTTATTAGAAAGTTGAACAAAACTGCTGGAGTGAGGGCAGCCCACCCCCACCATATCACAAGCAACATGGGTCTGATGTAGTGGAAGAAAAATCGAACCTGCACGTGACAAGAAAATGGAGGTAGGCGTAGCCGAGTCCATTCTCCATAATCCTCGGGTATACTTTCTTTGGCTCTCCTGTCTGCTTTTAAGGTCCATCTTTCTCTCTGTGAAAATCCGAATTAGTAGCAGAGGTTGGGGCGAAGATGATATTAAAAGAGAAAGAGCTTGTCGATTTAAACTGGGGGGAGAGGGATTTAATAGCCCTGCAAGTCATGCAAGGCTGAAATGTTTCTTCAAAAGATAGGTTAGAAGCTTCGTGTTTTATGTCTATTTGCTATTAGTGGGGCTGTAATCTTCTTTAAATCCACCTGGGGCGCCGGAAATTAAAGTATAACTTTCCATACCGACACATACTTTGTGCGGTGAATACCACCGAAAAAGGAACTGACACTCCAGTTGCCAATAAATTACAAGAGAAGAAGTACAGGGAATGCTCGAAGATGTTGGCTGGAATCCCGATGGGACGCAAGGTCGTTTGGAAGCCGTTATTCTAGCAAGTGATCATCAGATTTCGTCTTTTAATATTTCCCGGCTCTTGATACCATCTTTATAATAATTATCCTAGAAACCCGATATTCATAAGAGCACTAATTGCTCCCTGGGTTAATACCTGTTATTATTGGATTGTCAGCAGAGGGCCTCCTCATCTCTTGCACAGAAAGAAAAAGTCCAAGACCGGGAATCCAATTGCGGCTTTGAACCAAAAAGAAAAAGCGACAGAAGTTGACAAGGCTGGAGTTAAAGAGCGCGTGACTAGATATAAGCTAAACTGGTTGTGTCTTATGCTCAGTTGACGTAAAGTACAAGGAAATCAAAAGTTTGCAGAGCTGCTCACATCCCTGATATTATATCTAGTTCCAATGGGAAACAGACACGTTTATTCAGATGCTCGCGCGCAAATTTCACAATTATCCTGCTAGCAAGGGCAGCCGATTGAGCGAGTCACAGCATCTTCCGCACACCAAAACCCCGCGTTGTGAATAGAGGCCCGAGAGCCAATGACAGTGCATCTGATGCATCTTCATTGATTGGAAATGTGAAGGCTCGGGCGCTCTCATGCTGCAAGGCTGTAATGCAGGGTTCAGTCTGCTAACTGTCGAGGAAGTTGGGCCACGACGTCCATTATAAAAGGGCAAGACATCTTACTTGGAGTTGGGAGTGATGCCAACCATACCTTCCGATTCCAACCACCAAAGTTCAAGTGAGCAAGGCCGTTTATATACTAATATAATCACGGTAAGTTGTCTTTCTAGTTCTTATATACTCATCTGAAATATTCTTTCTAAAAATACATAGTCATTCTTGTTCTTTTCAATATGTGCTTCATCGATAATCCAGCTCCGACGTTCTACATCAAGTGCAAACATACCGTCAACCAGCCTGAAGAGCCAACACTCCGGATGTGTTTTACAGCACACCAGCGTTCGCCTCCGTCATGGTGCCCTGACCCACCTAAACGTACCTCCAAAGGATCAAGCAAAAACCGCTTATTTCTGTGTCCTGATTGTGTAATTAAGGGTGGTTCCAAGAAGGACGATAGCAGGAATGATGGTGCAGATGATGGTGCAGATGCAGGCGCAGGTGCCGGTGCAGGCTCAGTGCCGAAGTCTGCTATACAAGTTTCTGGCTAGAAATCGTTTGGAATGAAAGCTAACGCTTTAAGAACTTGTTTTGTTTTCGGGAAAGAAGCTTGTTCATGTTTTAGGCCACTAAGTTGGCGAATGTAACTAGTCATATTTCACCAAATTCTTGATCCCACTGGTGAAATTTCTATGCAAGCACTTGAGATTAATACCTAAGGAAGTTGACGAATCAAATGTTAGTTAACGTATTTCACCAGTAACTCGGCCACGAGTGAAATTTCTATGCAAGTAGCTGAGATTAGTAAGAAATTTGACGAATCAAATGCTAGTGGCCGAGTTACTGGTGAAATACGTTAACTTAATGTTTCATGAGTCACGTGAAAGGTGGTTTGGACCACAGCACAAGAGTGCGAGCTGTCTTGCTATAACTTCTCCTGGCTTCAGCTCTCTTGATCTCTGTCATAAAGGGGAGGCAAAAATCATTTCTAGCTGTCTTCTGCAACTACTAGCCCTCTATCCTCCTTTCATCTCGCTCCTCTGATATCACATGCTCTTCTCTCAATTATGATACTCTCCAAAGTCGGTACCTGGTTCTGGAATGTTATTTGGCCCCCGACAGTCCATGATGCGGTCGAGATAGAGGTGAGCTTTTGATAAAATTATTTTTATCTCCTCTTACTACTCGATGATACTGACTTTCAATTTCTCCAGGCAAACAAAAAGGGCATTAAACTATCTCTCAGTACTCAGTCTCCCCAAACAGACATACAGAGTTACGATATTCAATCTACGCAGAGACCCGAGAAATCCCACAGATCCCAGAGCTCCCCGTTGTCCCATGATCCTTATTTTCACCTTCCGATTATTGGGAGTGGTATGACCGGATTTATTCATGAGATGGGGAAAGATCGTGTTGTTAAGAAAGCTAAACACTATGATCCACCTCACGCTGGAAAGGAAAAGACTCGCCAAGAATTAATGAATGAAATGAATCAGCAAATCCTGGAAAATGAAATTCAAATTTTCAGGCGTCTAGGCAATCACAAGGGAATTATTCGCTGTTTTAAGACATCACAGCATGGGATTGAGCTGGCGCGTGCACAGGATGACCTTGAAATCTATCTAGAAAAAACTTCGGAGCCGGAAAATCTGCTGAAGATCAAGTGGATATTCAGCCTTATTGAAACCCTTTCTTATATTCATTCACGCAAAGTATTTGTGGATGATATGGCTCTTCGCAATATCTTAATTCTGGATGAACAGGTTCAATTTGCAGATTTCGGACAATCTATTTTATTTCCGCTTGATATCGACATTACTTCCGCAAACAACGAAGGTTTGACTACGCGGGTTGAGATACTTCATCTCGGCTGGATACTGTATTCCATTGCGACTTGGAAAGTTCATAAGTACTATTATTTCGACGATGATCTCGATTGGCCTGAACTGGACTCATTCCCGAATGTTGATAATGTTCTATGTGGAAGGATAATCGCGAAGTGTTGGCGTGGTGAATATACAAGTATGGACCATGTAAAAAATGAAGCCTGTCAGTTGCTCATGCAGACTGGAGGATGATAGCAAAATTGGCTTTTGACACTTGGGACTCTTCAGGGCTGTATGTAAATTGCTTGATAAACAAGAATAACACGATAAACTCTATCACGAATTGTTTACTTCTAAATATCGAAACTCGCACCACAACCGCAGCTGCTCGAGGCCCCAGGAATGTTAACCACCTTAAACTGACTGCCTATAAGCTCGACCGAGTAGTCAATCATGCTTCCAGACAGCAACGGGAGGGATGTATGGTCGATCACAACCTTTGCCTCTCCAGACACGCTTTCGAAGACGGTATCATCATCAGGAGAAATCTTGGAAGCCGGCTCCAACTGCATCCATGACAGTCACCACTAACGACACCGACTCTCAAGTGATGGTGATCCTGCTCTCCCTTATTTTCCGCCGTTGCTCGCAGCTCTCCAAGGCGCTATCGCAAAAAGTTAGCAGAGGACAAGAAAGGTAAGGGAAAAAAAATAAATAAAAAACAAGGCTGGGAAGGAGCGAGACTCGGGATATTGCACAGGCGACAAAAGAAGAGCAGGCCTCAGAAGAGGCACAGACGGCAAAAGAAAAAAAAGCACACGGTAGCAACTGGATATTTTTCATACCGTTCTCAAAGTACCTTGCAGATAGAGCGTCATTATAGCTTCCGGAACTTGGAAATATGGCACTCTAACTCATAAGAGGAAATATTGCAAACCTCGGAATAGCTTCGTTTTCGTGCCCCCGTCCACTCTCGCCGGTTGAGCGGGAGGGGGGACGGCCAGTCGCTGGTCTTTATCAAAATGGTTGGTATTGCATGTGATTTGCTCCCGGGCTCCTCAGATATGATGAAGATACCATCTTTCTCGAAGTTCTTGCTCTCCCAACTATTTCTCAGTTTAATCCTTAACTCGCACTTCTCAACAACGGCCACTGGAAGCTGCTCATATCTTCGTCTAGACCTTGCTATCCATTTCTCAATATCTGTTCTTTTATCTTTATTTTCAAGTTTCATTAATCATAATGCAATTGGACGGAGGGTGATAGGTATTCCCGCTGAGGTATTAAGTATTCTGAGCCGTTTGCTCATTCTAAACTTTTTCTCAGTCACTTGAAAATCCCAGCCGAAAGGCTCTTCTCTATTCCAGAGTTTTCTCAGGATATCCAGAGCTTCTGAATCGCACTTGCTTGACTGAAACGATGCAGTCAATGTCAGCCCCAGTGGTAGAAGTAGCTCTTGAAGGTTGAGCTTTCTGAATATCAGCCAGCTATTCTCGAAGATGCGGCGAGCCCAATATCTGTTGACAGAATTATTACGGATGACAGATCTCACCACTCGTAATAATAGCGGATATTGTGATAATTCCTTATCCGAGCATTCTCTTAGAAATACATGTCGAAGTATGCATCCTTCATTTTCCTTGAAGATGTCGAGAAATTGTCGATGAGATAAGATGGCTGAGAATAGGGATTTGAAGTTCGGTAACTTGGATAGTATTAAGAAGATAATTTCTGCAGGAAACTTATGCAGAGTTGCCATTTTATGGAGGAAGAGAATCTTTGTTTTGAGGATAGATCTATATGAAAATGTTCACTGGGGGGGAATTGCGGTTATTTAAATAATTCCCACACCCATGTCTGCCAAGAAATATTCTCGAGGACAGCTACGCCATTGTCATGCGGGAAGCAGCTTGACAGTATTCTGAGATCTGGTAGGCAGCAAGATGTTTACATATGACAGCGGCTCTGACTGTGATAATAGGCTACATCTGACCGCAATAGGACAGGTGCTGACTTTTACTCTTCGGGCATTGACGACTGTCCCCCATGGCCAGCATTGGCGCAACCGTGCGGAGGCGATGCTAAAGAAATGGGAGACCATACCAGTTCATAAAGGGAAAAGTTAAGAACTAAAAAAAGAAAGAGCAACGGGAGTTGACAAGGCAGAATAAGTGTACAAGATATTTCTTGCAAGGTTCGGCCCACACTCCGCCCTGTCGTCTTGGCATGAGAAATCACGTGCCAAGACAAGAGCCTATATATATGCCAACAGTTCCCCACGCCGCATTTCAAGCCAGCTCCATCCACATTTTATTCTTCTATCCCATACCTCATCAAACTGATGTACCATCATGTCTAATATCATTGCAAGCCTCCCAGATGGTATTCTCTTTCAAGTTCTTCTTGAACTACCAGATGTCGACTCTCTGATTGCTGCTATTCAAGTCTTTTGCTCCCCTCAGGATACCCTGAGTTACTATCCCTATCAGATTTTACATTCACTGCTGAAAAAATCATGCATCCGAACCAATCCTTCACTTATACCCTCACAATTTGCCCAAGTATATCGTGATCTGATTCGCGTCGTGGCGCTTCCTTGCGTGCCAGCTCAAACTCTCTATCGCCTTGTGATAGATGCGTGGGAACTATTCCGGACACAAAGGACTGAGGATATATTGATCCCAGTAGTGAGAAGATTGGCATCTCGTTTCCATGACGACGGATCAATACCGGACGCGATAGATATACTCGAAAAACTCTGGGATGGCATTACTCCTTTTGAATGGTCAGGATGGACCGCCTACTCTTCCCTGAAAAAGCAACGCAGAATTCGACGTGAGATGGAAAGGGGAGTTTTAACACCCATACGATACCTATTAACCAAGCTGTACTTTCTGGATCCGAAACCCGAATACAGGAAAAGACTGATTAGCTTTTCCAAGATATCAACACTTAGTTATGATGGAATGGGTAAAATTGTGAGCGTTGAGGAGGAAATCCGCCCTCTCGAGGTCCACCCTTACGATGACCACTGCGAAGAACTAGATAGTTCTGGTTTAGCCTTCGAAGACAGGCCCCATTGTTCACCAGCTTTACTAGTCAGAGTCTATTATTGGCCCCGGGAATGTATGATAAGCCCAGCGGCTAGGATGCTGGGAGATTTGGAGAGGCAAAGATTATCGTTTCACCGGTCTATATATCCCCTCATCCACTGATATTTCCTACTATCTGCTTGTCAATTATAAATTTATGCAATACAGTAAAGCAAATTTTGCATCGCTCAGCTTATGGACATTATCGGGAGTTTCATTTCAAACTCGATATGCAGTCCCCTATGAAGGGTATAGCTGTCGGAAATACGTTTAGAAGATAATGATGTAACAGCATGGGGTGAGTTGGAAAGATTTACCTAGTAATATGACATAAGAGGCATAATCTTAGAAGCTGGCTCTAGCTACATGGTATACTGATATCCACGGCAGCCACCATTAACGAGGCCGACCCTTCTTTTCCGCCGCTGCTCGCAGCTCTGCAAGACGCTATTCACAAAAAATTAGAAGAGGGCAAAAAGAGAAACAAGCTTGGGAAGGTCAGCGGGACGACTCGGGAAAATAATAACGGAACAGGTCAGCGGAGAAAGAGGCACGGGCGGCGCAGGTGGCAAAAGGAGAAAAAGGACACGTCAACACCTCGTATATTTCCCAACATTTGGGGGCCAAAAGTGACTTTTCAGGTACATTCGCGGGAATCCGGATGAATGAGGGTGAAGGAAAGCGGCGAGGAGAAGTTGCCTGAAGGGGGAACGAGAACGGGTGACGGACATCATAAAACAGATGGGATTCGCTGGTGGTCACCCACCCAACTACTAACCACCCGGCAAACAGCTTAAGTATGGCTGAGCGGACGGGAAGCCCTGTTCTCTGTTTCCTATGGTCGTATGTATCAGACTTGAGCATATATTCCGCTTATATGGACCCGAATCGCACTGTACACTATGCCTATGACGCCCACCGCCGCCTCTAGAACCCCCACGGTTTGATTCGTGATTTCTCAAGGAATACGCATCAATCAATAAAAAGGCGATTGGTCAGTCTTATCAATAACATTCAGTCTGACGATACTGTCAAGCCCTGGTTATGAATCGGGGCCTGGAATATCCTGGTTTGGTCACTCCTGTCAGAATCGAATCACCCGCTTGTAGATAACAGGAGTCATGCATAAAGGGCAATCCGCCAGGGGGAGGTCTTGAGCACGTGAGATCAACATAGCTATAGCTTCCGCACTCTTGAAAGGATAACTTTGGACCGTGTATCGACTGGTCGAGTAGGTGAGGGCCCAGCTGTGGGAAATCAGGATTGGAATCAGAGCAGGAGGGTGAGGCTGATCTACCATCACTCAAGGGCTGCGCGCCCAAGCTGTCTTTTCCCGCTGCGCCATGCAAAGAGGCAGCATAGAGCTTAGCACAGTATATTGACAACAACCTCGTCGAGCCCTTGCCGCCATTTGAAGGAATTAGGGCTGTGTTTGGATAGCTAGGAGCCGTAGGCCTAAATCAAAATCAGGTGCATGGTTTGGGTATGTAGCTTGGGTATACGCACCATTCATTGGTATGGGATTGACCGCTCTTGTGACTGTTCTAGCCTTCAAACGAAGCTGTGCAGAGTCCGACTGTGAATTCATGCACAGCCTCCTATATTCCACGACTTGGTCTATTAGCTCCGTTCCAACACATTGAAAGGATCGTGGCTTCTGTGACACGCCAGTTGTAACTTCCGGGCTATTTGAGGTTTATGCCTCTGGCTCTCTAGGCGTACCACGTCTTCGGGTAACCTGTGAACAAGTTCTTTCAAAGGATGGCGGGTTTTGGCGCTGGGAAGCCATTCAATGGGCAATCCAGGGTCCTTGAGCCCCAAAGGAGGCTGATGAGCTTGGCGTCGAGACCCTGATAATTGCCGAAGTGGGAAATTCACACATCACCTTCAAAGACCGGACAGAGATGTGTGACAGGCAGGCTATCCTTGCGATGTCAAGACTGTTGGATCTCTGGTGCTGGGAGTTACTTCTCGGAGTCATCTCACCGTCTCCGTTGGCACACAGCCAGACAGGTTTTATCGTTGCAACAAATACGCCTTGTGTTAGATCAAGCTGGTGGCTTGAATTACTAGCCACATTTAATACATTGTATCATATTGCAATTTTCCTTTCTTTTCTTTTTGTCTGCTTGATCCGGCACTAGCCACAGCCGAAGGTGAGTGTTTCGGCAGCTTATATTCTTTGGCTAGTGTTCTGGAATCTCTTCTCCGGTTCGTAAGGGCGTCTCTGTAGTACATGTCCGACATGAATACGAGGTGACCGGCGAATACTCGGCGACAGAATGGACAAAAGAAAATATAGAAAAAAAAAGCGGATTTCAGCCGTGTATGACGACCAAGCCAATAGCCCTCGCTTTGCCTTGGATAGAGAACCCAGATTCACTCTACTCAGGCTGTTTCAACGTCGGTATAGGAGTTGTAAGGATAAATATCACCGTTTTGACGAATGACAGCTGTCATATAGGAAAAAAGCAACGAGCGTCAGAGTGGATCTCCCGGCCGCGTGGGGAAGCGAGAGACGCCAGATGAGCCTCGAGCGCGTTTTAAAATGTTTATACACATGTGGTTAGAGGTCTAAGAGCTCCTTTCGAATCTTACTACAGAAAGAAAAAGCCTGCGGATCGCATCCTAGCCGAATTCCTTCAGTGACACCCTCCTACTGATCCCCCGCCTCGAATCCTTCAGGTTTCCCTTTCGGAGGAGACATGGTGAGGATATTCAAAAGAAAAAAAGAAAGAAAGCAGCTAGAAATCATGCAGCTGCACGAAAACAAAAGTTTTCATAGCCATAAAAAAGAAGAGATCATTGGCTACGTGCCTTGGCCCATCCTAAACCGCGCTTGATGACAGAGTGTCATGATACTTGTGTTGATAGATTACAAAGACACAGGGGTCCAAGAGGCTTGGTCGTGACATGACGAGCCAGCTCATATTCAATCAGGAAAATAGTGGCTTGTCCTTCTTCTTGCTCCAGAAAATCTCTTCCCAGCCCCATTGACACCGATACCCGAACGTTATGGTTAAGAAGAATCCTTGTTTGTGTACCTACTTTTTTCGCCACCCCAAGACTCAAGCCCCTTTTATTCACCTGCCCTCTCTTTTCTCAATAGTGCTAATTGGCCGGCAAGTTCTTGATTCCTCCGCCCTCGATACGGGAGGCTTTCGTTGCCTTCAAAAAACAGGAAACCAACTGCCCAAGTATGTCTAGCAATGGACCTGATTCGCCGGCCTTCCTTGCTATCCTAACGACTAGTGTCGAAGCCTCCGTCAAACGATGAGGCGAGGAGTCCCGGATATGTGAAATGGGTCACGTTTTTTTCTCTCTGAGTCTGCCTGATGATGCCTTCGAGGCATCCTTGTGAGGTGCCTGGCGGAGGCAGCCGTACTGGTATCATGCACTATCATGGATAAGTTGGCCCTGATTTTAGTTTACTGAAGCTTCGAAGCCCCACACAAACATAGGAAGCGGCGCTGTGGTATTCATCTGGATATGGGAAAAGGGGTATAAATGCCCCTCCTCCCCCAACGTATCGTGAATCTATTTCATGTGATTCAGAGTGTCAATTATTGCATTTTATTCTCCTTATACTCACGCTTTCTTTCGGAAACTTCCAAACAGCCACTCCTAATAAGAAATCATGACGCAAATACCAAAGAAATCGCCAGCCGAAGCCCATGCCCAACATGAAGCAGCAAAACAGACACTGGCACAGCGGCCTGGCGTGGGAAATCGACATGGCAATAGCGGCTCAATGAACCCGAGGTAAGCAACCGTACCGGAGAGATTTCTGGCACCAAAATTGAATGATATCGATTCTGACTTCGGCTATGAAGCCTCCAAAACGGACCAGCACCTCTGAAGACCACCCCTTTCAAATCCAACCTGCAACACGATCTTCAGGGGATTGGCACTTGGTCAGATAAAGACTCCGATCAGTCACACCAATATATTGGATCTTCTCGACTTGATATATAGAGATCAGAAGATGGGCCGCTGTATTTTTATGAGATCAACGAAGGCGAAATGGGGGTGGTTGTTTCCGTTCTTTCGTTCAGAATTTGGTAATGGGAGTATTGGAGTCTTAGGATACCAGGGTGTTGTTGCGTTAATGTTTTTTTCCCCCTTTCTTTCTGTCTCTCTTTCTTTTTGTAATATATTTATACCAAAAGATTGAAGATTTGGTTTACGCCTCGAGCAAGAAACAACTGGGACAATGACGACGTAGCAAATTGAGGCCAGGTATCGTAGTAGGATAGGGTGTTCGCTGGAAATCACCATCGTGGAGTTCCACGAAGTCCATCGTTTTGCTTCGTTTAGGTGGGCTAGCTGGAACAACCTAGTACCCCGGATATGGCACTCCGTTTCACAATGGATTGGGTAAACCAGATAGAGGTACAAATACCACAGCGTGGAGCCCTAGCCGAGAGCTGCGATAAAAGTTACGCAATCACCCCTGGAAATGCATCATTGACTATGTGTACCTCGATTGACGGTTGGATTGCGATATTGTCGCGACGGATTCTCGATATGCGTTCTCGGTAAGTTATGTCTCTCGCTCGCGAGTGATATAGATAAGTGCTGGTGGGTGAAAACTTGGATGCGCAGCCTGGTAGGCGAGAAGTCCGGATCCTTATAATCACTGGTATGGCGAGGCTCAAAGCTTTGCAGAGCAATTGAGGTCTAGAGAGAGTAATTCCGAATTCGGACGGGCGCTTGTCAAAGCTTGGCACGGGGATACTGATAACACACATTGATAAACCTCCTGGCAATGAACTTATAAACCTCACGAGAAGAGGCTTCAGCGTCGGCGAGCCGGTCTGGAGGTTAGACTGGGAATTCAAAGTGTGTCGTCCATTGAGTGATCACTGCCTCGCCGCACGCTCTTGCATATAGATCGATCCAATGCACTGATGCAGCTATCGCAAATTACATCTCTTCGGCCGTATCCAGGCACGCACGGGGGAGCGCTTCGAGCTGGGTCGGCTGTTAAGGGTGTCGTAAATTACGGTGTTCAAAGATTTGTCTCAATCCGAGATAGAACATGCAGCCACGGGCAGAAACTCTGAAGCTTCGAGCTTCAGGGGGCCTGGTCAACCTGCTTCTTCCTAAATTATCACGGGATTTCCAGACCTGCAGAGAGGTGCAAGCGGAAGGAAATCTGATCGCCGGAGGAGAACTTATGAGGAGATGCTGCAAATATAGGGAGCAGTAATTGAATGGGGGTGGGGTCGAAGGATAATCGTCCCTGGACGAAGTAATTCTCACCAAGAAAACGGCTGTTGGAACTTGAAGTGGGGGTCAAGAAGTAACTCCAAGAGAAAGCAGCCATGGAAAGTGACCAGAAGGCAAAAGATGCAAGTGAACATCTTTATTGAGGGCGCGAGGAGGTTAAATGTTGGAAAGAGAGAGAGACGCAGCACTACTCGCGCAGCCTTTTCAGCTCTGGTGGCGCGCAGCCTGCCCTGCGACGATCAATTAGGGTGGGTTACACTGTTTATATCCCTGTGCCAGACCACAAGGCTTACAGGGCTGCTTCACCATGGTCTTTGGTGGCAGCGCTAACGTCAACTGGGGTATTCTCCGCATCCTAGTGGACCGGCAGGATGTCCCATCCTAGTTTCTTCACTTCTCAAGCGCCTTAACAGTTTAATTAACTCAATTCTGTATGAAAGTTCGTGGCACAGCTTAAGCCCTGTCGTGAAATCGAATATGCAAGTGTTGCGCGACAGTGACTATCACAAATTGTTGGTGCATCCCTGTCGGTGAAACGGCCAGAAACGATTACCCATCATGAACATGGATCTACATAGGAGCCAGCCTGGACACGCATATGTACAGAGCAGTAAAGGAGAGAAGGTAGAGTGAGAACAACTTTACCCAATTCTGTGTCACAGGCTTTTGGCCACCTGCCAACGTCTTCCCACTATTATTATGGGGATCGATGACCCGTCTAACAGCTTCGACTCGAGAAGGCTTGCCATCTTCGAGATGGGGCTTCTACTTTCGAGACAAAATAGATAGGCTGATCCATTGATTGATCATCCACGAATGTGACCGGACCCTGGGGAGGCTGCGATATGCTATCCCTGGCGATTATTTGCTGTTAGCTTCCTCAAGGCATGCGAGGCTCTGTCCTTACGGGAACAACTAGGGAGACCCTGAAGCCCTGGAGAATTTGCCTTCGAACCGTTAGATATTTTTAGGCCGAAATGCTGTTCGTACCACATGCCTACTTTGAGGCTCATCTCTTTCTTCTGTACGCGTAAATCAAACACTAGCGGGAGGTTGCTAGGATATGAGTCGTGGCTAGATTTATTTTCTGAATTCTCCACCTATGAGGAGGGCGATCTAACCTAATGAAAGTATATCAAGGTCTATTTTCTGATAAAAATGCGTGTTTTTCAGTCATGACCTAGGAGTCTTTTTCGGCTCACAGCCCATATAGGGCATTATCATTCTGGCTTGGCGTGCCTTGCAAGGAAAAGTGTAGTCTTGTCTGCCTGGGTTGACTTCATGAATAAGGCAGACACACCAGTTGCTGAGCTATTTTATCCATGTTGCCTGTGCCAGAATTTATGTAGGGTGGGTGGTGGTTAATTTGTTTTCCGTGTTTCTTCGGCGTAGATCTTGCGCTGGATGGACAGTATGCGGTAATTATAGCGCAGCAACATCATGTCATGCATGAGTTTGTTATTGTAACCACGAGGGAGATCACATCGGCAATCGGGCATGCAACTTCGCGCCTGTCCATGACCACCCAGCTGCATATAGTAGTTATTAAAAGCAATACCCTGTAATCACAGTGGGCGGTGGTATGGCTAGACCTGCTCTGCTGGCTCTGCTGTTGGCCATGTTGATTCATATTATTGAATTCTTTTCGAATTAATTCCAAGGCTGAGTTTCCTGTTAGCAATGGAAACGGAGAAGGCGTGGGAGAGCTGGAATAGGGTATATAAAGTCCTCCTTCCACGTACCTACTCCAGAAACTTCAAAAAACATCATCGGAGTTATTTCCAATCTCTTACGGCCAAACTACCTTCATCGAATCTCCATATTTGCCACAGAGAGGTTTTCCGGATGGCACTCTCAGCCCAACAGTCATGCAATCCTCCTGCCCATAATGGAGCGCATAATCCACGGGAGCGGCCGTCAGTACAGCAGGCTGCCTTAGAAAATCGAAATGAGGCCCCTCTGAGCCGAGACGGTGGCCACTCGCGCCCCGAACAAGGGCGAAGCGAATCAATTATACCTGAGCATGGGGACAGAACTGGTAGCGACGCCTCAACGAGGTGCGTAACTTGGTATAAGTCAAAGAAAAAGGAATAGACAGAGAATGTGCTAACCCAGGATTCAACTATGAAGAGCGCAAGACGTGTCTTTTGCACAGGATATCCCTCTCCGCCCTGATATGCAGCAGGAACTTAGGGGTATCGGTGCTTGGTCAGATCAACCTCTCCATTATGCCAGCATTTTGGATCTCGACTCGGTATAATTACTCAGAAATCCCGACCCCTTCTATCGAATGCTCAATGGGAGAGCAAGAATCGCCGATTTTAATCTAGTATCCTGCCGCTTGCTGGTCCGATCCAACTTATCGATTTGGAATACGCCCTTATTGACGAATCGCTGTCGAACCCTAGCGACCAACTTTCATCTCCTTGTTTGTGTCTGATTTCGTTTTGTATAGATATAGACTGCACCTTTAGAGACCATTTTTATTTTCCGATCCCCACGATAGATTTGTTAAGATAGCATTAGCGTTATGTATATGATATCTTTTCCAATGACTCGTCTCAAGAATATGCTATCGCAACGCTGAAAATCGTCACCAACACGACGCATCCGGTAGGAAATGATATCTCATTTCTGCATTAATCGTAGCGACAAGGGTTGGGTGCAATCTGATCGGTTCAACCCATTTTTATTCCGATGCATGTCCAGGGCTGGAAAGAGGGCTCCCTAACCAAACCTTTCATGGAGTCCTTGAACACCCGTGGTTTTATGATGATTCTTGTGTGCGAATTCTGTACAATATGCATTCATAACTGAGCTTCTGTGGGATATCCTCAATAGCTCATACTCTTAAAGAGTTGAGGCAATTGCAGGACTGCCCGAGGGGTAAGTCGCCACGCAATTCTATTGTTCAAATGCAGAGAAATCTACGAGGGGAATTAGAAAAGTGAACTAAGCAAAAGCACCGCCTGATTCGGGCCACTGTATGCTATGGGGTTTGGTGATGTTGTGACATACCGGCTGAGTAGATTTCTATAAATCCCCTTCGCCTCGGTTTGCTTACATGAAGTCAATGCGTCGGGCGGTGCACTTAGTTCGAGCAAATATATATTGTCTGATGTGTCGCCATCGGCGTGAGGCTGCCATATCTCATGACAAGCGTTGTAGGGCAATAGTGCCACTTCTACGCTGCGTGGTGAGAAACCTATGTTGTAGCCCTCGCGGCCGACCCGGAGGCGGAGTTCAGCCTGGGCTGGGAGTATTAGTCAATTGTCTGCCACCAGACTCCAGTCTGCTTTCAATTGCCTCAAACTTGACAGCCTTGGTGTTCATGCTGGGTAATGATGGGTGAATAGTTGCTCTGGAAGGAGGGGCTCCGGACACCGCGCGCGCTATTTTAGGGTCGGCATTCAGGTAGGCGGGATCTAGCCAGCCTCATGCATTGACTCTCGATGGCACTTCTATTTGAGGTGAAGAGGATAGGTGCATAGGAGGTCCCTCCTTGCATCATTCACCTTGTACTCCTGTCGACCATATTTTTTACGAGCTCTTGAACCTTCCAACTTCGATTTTTATTGAAGAACCGACCCTCCACCAAACGATCAATTCACCTACTGATTCGTTTAGTTCTTCTCGTCCGCCGCTGCTGAAGTGTGTCGCTTCTGCGAGCTGGATGAATGAACAGTCGCGTCGTGCTTTACGCGCGTACGCATGCGACGAATGAGCTCGGGCTACCCAACGCTGTTGGTGTCATTATATGCTCAAATACTCAGTCATATGTCTTTCAGAGCCATCCCCAGGCGTTGGCAGAATGCTTTCTATGCTTGAATAATGATTCAACTGGAATCGTTGCTTCGCATGTGGTTGATTTTAGCAGCGTGGCCGATCTGCCGCAGCATGACACGTGATCAAAGTTTAACTGGGGTGGAGATAAATTCCCTGACATGTTGGGGAAGTTATGAGTGGATGAGTTCTGTTGAAGTGGGAGTTTCAACTAGCGATACGAAAAGCCGGGCTGTCTTAATGTCAGGAAGATAAGCTAGCTCGTGGCAACAAAGTCTACAAAAGAAACGCGAAAAAGAGCGGGCGGAAAATATCAACAGGTTGGAGTTGCTGACACCCACAGAGCTGGTAGGCAATGTTCTCTGCATTCCATAGCCATGTGTACCCGGTAGGTTCACGCGTTCGACATATCCTACCTGCTACTCCTCATAATTCCACTTGCTAACAACGCTTCGGCGGACATCCTGAACTGCCATACAACCTAACGCCACATTTGCAGAATCGGGTTAGTTTGATTTCCTTAGCTCGATTTCCGAAGCAAAAAAGGTGCTTTTGTTTCGGAAATCAAGCTAATCCATTCAAGTGCTAGGCGTATTTATCTTTACACTCGAGATGGCAGCGGATCAAAAGGGTCACGGTGTGCCCGGGCAGAGCTGACCCGAAATAGCACCGACTGTGTTAGATAAGAAGAATGTTTGAATCGGTGACTTTAGTGGAGGCGTCCTCGTTGTTCATACTCTCGAGTCGGTTGACGACAATAACTTTCGCCAAGATTTAAAACTCGACTAAGATACAGACTATTAGGACTTGTCTTATCTTGCGAGAAGATGTAACCACAGTTTTGTTTTGGGCTGGCAGTGCAGTATGTATGCATACAATACCCGGAAGAAACCAGCCCAAAGAGGCAGCGGGGCGAAACATGCAGTATGGAGTACTGGTTCAATTGCATGTGGATAAGAGGGGGATTGGCTACCTCCCTAAAGGGATCTGCAAACTGATCTGCCAGAACAATTTCACTCGTCAATAAACATAACAAGATTCCAGAATCACTTCTCGGGATAGCCTTTGAAGCCAGCACAGAAAACTTAGAATTGAAGTCAGGCTTAGGGGGAAACCCAACTTCCACCTGCTGAATATTCGGGAGCGACCAAGAAAGAGAAACGTAAACATCTAAGTTTCTCCGTCTTCCATTAGTTTGGTTTGTCCCTCGTGGTTCTCCATCCCTGGATGCAGGTCGGCTAAACCCGAGCCTGACCCAACGATACGGTTTAATATTGCTTTTATTTTTCACTGTTTCGCTGTAACTCTTCGATGACGTGTTGATTCAGACTTGATGTCTGACCGCAAATCCATCGGCGCCCGGTTGATAGGCAGTCATGCTTCTGGGGATGTATTTCCGCTTTCACGCCCCCTGTCTTGATTTATTTAGGGTTCGGCACTTTGCTTACAGACATTGTTTTGGCGCTTCTTCTTTGCTTTTGCTTTTTCTTCCGCTTTTTTCTTTTCTTTTCTTTTTTTTTTGGCGAGATATTCACCAGTTAACGAAGCTCGTATGCGATTTTCAGGATAAAATTAAGGTTTCTGGACACAGAAACCATATCCAAATCTGTACGACAAGCTCATCCGCAATGATACATACGTCAAATCCAGCTCTCGACTTTCCTCGGAGATCAGATCCACATACGCATTTATACTGCTGGTTTAATGAGAATGCCAGGTACAACCCTGCATTGTGGATGAAAATATCGAACCAGACTGGCATACGTAATTTAAACCCTGAGATTTCCTCACAGGTACTTCGTTGTCTGCAGAAGTTTGGCCTTTCGTTTTGTTCTTTGTTTTCTTTGGTAACTGGACACTTCGCTGTCATCGTCAATTGTGTTATGTTTCTGCATGATGTGGATCAGTGGGACTAGCCAGTCTAACCCAGAAGCCTGATTTGAGAGCCTGTGTCAATCCTCGCGCCCATGCAAATTCAGGACTCCAACTAGGAGTCCATAAAATCAACCCCTCCAAATTAAAGTGGACACAATCGAGCATAGATGCGCTCACCGACTGCGTTGTGGCGTGTGTGGGTGTGTGTGTGGAGAGGAGGAACAATAGTAGACAGCAGCATACAAGGATGAGCATGAGTCTGTGTTACATTTTTTGACCCCGTGGGCATGAAAACGCAGCCAAATTCTAGATGACCTGTCCAACTGTACAGTCGAGGGTGGATCTTGTCAAAACGAAGTGGAATGTTCTTGTCCAGCTTCAAGGAAAGAAAAAAGAAAAGAAGAGAGAAGAAGAGGGGGAAAAAAAGAAAACAATAAGATTTTTGTTGTGTTCTCCTCCTGACTCGGGATTTCTTCACTTCGGCGCTCTATGGGCGGCTCAAGGTATGAGAATTAAGGTGAAAATCAACCCTTCTCCTAATTCCGGTCAAAGCAATTGTGAGTTACACATGCCGGTACGTCCACACAGGTACAATTCCAAATACCCATGCTTGACCGGTAAGATGCGGCCCGGCTTTGCTCCCAGGCACCACCTTGGGTCGATCCCTTTGGATGCCCATGTCTCTTCATCCTTCCGAAGCACCGTTGTTACTCTCCTCCACCTACTGGATCATTTAACTCTGGCGGCCTGTTTTCGATAGCTATGTCGGTAATTATTGTTGCTGAAGTCGAGAAAAATCCCGCCCTTCTGGTCCTGACAAAAAAAATGGGGCATCTGCATCCCTGTGGCGGGGTTGAGGGATGGATAGGTGAATTGCGAGAAGAACCTCACATTTGTGCTTGCCGATTCGTGTACCTCGACGACAGCCGTGCAGAGCTCGTTGGAGAGATAGGGCGGCCACTCCCGAGACGGGTTTCAAAGGCAGACTTGTTATGTATTCTCATTGGCTTCCCTTTTCTTCTCATTTCTTTTTTCTTTCTTTCTGATATCTTCTCGTTGCTTTTCTTTTCTTTTTTTGAATTTGCTTGAATCATGCGACGGTTATTGATGCGGAAGGATGTTGCTTTTTTGGCGAACTCTCACCCTTGTGGCTGGGTACAGGGGCCCATATGAAATTTAGCTTTCTTGATTGGCAGTTTAAGCCTGGACTTTCAAGCGCGAAAGATCTTCATCTACTTTTAAGAGGCCGTTTTTAATTATGTAGGTCTGTGTGTGAGAGACGGGGCCAGCACGACAGACTGCGAGATAAAGTTGAAAAAACAATCTCCACCTTGAGAAATCCCAGGATGATGTCCCTTCAGCTGGATCATGTATGTCGGATGCACGCCCTAAGACAATGTCGCCGAGTATTTGCTAGCAAGGCGTCAGTATTGTCAACCTTTTCAGGGGCTCTCTTCAACCCGGAGCGCAGGAAAAGGTGCTGAAGGTGGAAAAGGTATATAAGTCCTGCCAATGTACCTCCTCTCGAGGGTACTATCGCAATTCAAAAAAAATATCATCGCCCTTGGTTCTCAATTTCTCCTTTATCCAGCGTTTATACTGTCCATCCGGTCAAACTCATCAACATGGGAAACCCAATCCAACAATCAATGAAACCTTCCGGCCGGCCAGCACAGCGAGGCGTTGAAAACCGACAAGATCCCTCTCCGGCCTCGAACAGCGGTCGTCCGGACTCCGAGCAAGACGGAGCTGAATCAATGGTAGCTGAGCATGGGAGTAATAATGGTGGCAGCGATCCCACCAACCCAAGGTGTGTAACTCAACACGGCAGCTGAGATATATGTCGCTAACCCTCATTCCTACGTTGAAGAGCTCGAGACGCACCTCTTGCACAGGACACACCTCGTAGCTCTAACCAGGATGAGGATTTAGTGGGTATTGGCGCTTGGACCGATAAAGATCCGTCGGCCCCAGCTTAGGACCATCTCCACTTGCGATAAGCAAATTTGCTTGGAGGAATTTAGTAGCGGCGTATCAATAACGGCGGATTTTCTCGGAACCGACGCATCGAATTGTGCAAGGAGTCCTAGTGGACCTGAATGTCCTTGGTTGAGTTGTTCCGGTATTGGGTGAAAAAGGTGTTGAGAACTCCGTATCTCTGGATGTCTGGATTATTTTCGATGTATGTTTGGAGATTATATGTGTATTAGAAACAAATGTGAGGCAGAATCACGAGAAACTCCGAGTCCGCTTTCAACGGTTTAATTTCCGGTGCTCATAGTTGATTTCCCCGGATGTCATTCATGCTTTTCTTGAATAAACAGTATAAATAGGTATGTCCGGCGACCATCTCATAGTTGAGTTCCACATTCTCTCCTGTCCATGGTCACACTTCGCGGAGCAGTATTGGTTGTATCAAGCTCAATGTCTCAAATATCCCCCTCAATTAAAATCTTCGAAGCATCATCTCGTATTCTCTGAGATACTGTATTCCGGTCATGTATATCCATAAACTGTCATGAGGCGCGGCGACAGTGGCGACCGGTAACGTTCGGACCTGTGATGCAGGCGCCTTCAATTTGGACAAGGTTCAGCATATCTGCAGGCTGCGCTAACCAAGTTTGTAAAATAGGATAGATGACATCTATTCTATTTTACAAATTCGGCTTTCGAGGCTTCTTCAGAAGACAGATCATTAACTATTTATCTCCGGTTCGAAGTGTGGGGTAAATAACCTCTTGGTGGGCCCGTGACTGATAATTTTGTGACAAGTGATGATTTTCCTTAGCAGATAAACAGAGCTCCTTTACTGGCTTCCTATGCTGAGGGTGCTGATTCGATCGTGGTCATCGCCCACACCTGTTAAAAGGGGTAACGTTTTTTGTGGTGAGGAATTAGCGACCTGTCTCACGTGATCACCTTCGTTTCTGGCTGCATAGGCGCGCGGATGTCATTGACGCGACCAAAACAGCAGCGACGAAAGCCCAACGATGGAGTTCTCGCGATGAAGCAGAGCAGCATGCTGAAAAAATGATCAGTGAGCAAAAAACAAAAACATACAACAGATGGGATTCGCTGGTGGTCACCCACCCAACTACTAACCGCCCGGCAAGCAGCTTAAGTATGGCTGAGCGGACGGGAAGCCCTGTTCTCTGCTTCCTATGGTCGTATGTGCTAGGATCACAATAGTCTCAGGTTATATAACGGCATTTTGCTTGTTGGAGATGTAAATCTGCATCACCATACTGGTACCTTGTCTCGAGCAGGGCCTTCGCCATCACGACCCTATTATCCATTCTTGGCCCGCAACCTCAGCCAGCCCGTACTTCCAGGCTGCCTCTATTCGAGTATTACTGCGCAATACCATCGAACGTCGTGCCATCGTTGTTCCAACCGTTGGTGTTAAGGAGTATTTTAAGTTGCCGAAACGTGTTGATAGACGCGAGGCGGCTCTGTGCCGAAATCCCCGGAACTCAAATAACTACAACGTCGCTCGTCTTCTAGTCGCCAGCCGCTTTTGGGAACACTATTGAAGAGTTGCATCCTCAGCTTTCATTTCGAATTTATCAAGCATAAACTCTGAAACCTTGTACATGCATGTTCATATCATCCATATTTGCCAAATTCGTATAAACCCAATATCCATTGTTTAATTGCCCAGCCCTAGCGCCTGCATCTCCATTGCGAGGTCATCTTCATCTTCCCCGGCTTTGCAATGCCCGTCTTTGCATCCCTCACATAAAGCCCTATTATGTGGACCTTTGCTAATACCTAAGCCTTCATAACTTGTGGGTTGTATTACTCTAGTCCATACTTTGATACGATAGGATACCCGCTCCACATATGTTTCCTCATTTAGATGCAGCTTGCCGAGCTGGTTGCAGTTTTTGCAGCGCTGATGATACACCCTTGCATTGTATCTTTGTCCAGGATACATGCGAATGGTAATGGCAATTTTCTTGCTCGACCATCCTTTAGATGCGCACGAGCGATTATAGCATGCGAATCGGCCCATGATATTCGTGTCTTTGTCTCTAGTAAGGCCATTTGGGTCGTCATTCCCATGAAATTTGAAATGGAGACCGTATTCTTCGAGCGAGCTTGATACCTGGTCGTGGAGCGATGGATGCATGGACCACCGTTTCTCGGGCTTTGATCGTCGAGGCATGCCGAATATTTTCGAAAGATGGATAGTTGTGGCGGTTCAAAATTGATGCTGGATAGCGGACCACTGAGCAGTGGAGAGGCCTGCATGTACGAAAGGCCTATATTCTAGCCTGGGAAGATGGACACTTGCTATCAACGCCTACGTGTCGGTGCGGGTGGGTTAAGCTTTGGAGATTCCCGTGGCTCTCCCACGTCCCCTATACTTATATTAGCAAGGCCTCCAGAGCTCCAGTTGAGATAACAGTGTGGTTAATACCGCCCCGTATTCTTCTCTAATAACACGCAAAACTGTGACCCGACTGGATATTCAATGACAAAAGTGGAATGCAAATGGCCTACTACATTGTACGGTGCACAACGGTAGAATAACAACGAGATGGAGTAGGAAAAGGAGGAGGTGTAAGGAAAAGGAAAAGAAAAAGGGAGGGATGAAAAAATTGTGTCAATAGACAGGACTGGCACTTACGGGAGGGTGTATCTTCGTATCTTTGATGCTCGGCTTGCGAACCTAACCAGAGAGGAAGTTGAAGCATCTGGTATGCTCATGTTGCTGGTCAACAAGTTCATCATATACTCACTAACCCCGCCTTTATCCTGTGACTAAATTCCAAACCCGGCTTCATGCATAAAGCATGCATGAATTCAGTTACCCAAAAGAGTAACTTCATGTTGCACCACTCGTACTAAACGGAATATGTATGGGCAATTTCAAGGAAATGCCATCCCTTGATTTCGGCGATGCAGCGCCACCGAGGGTATGTACAGGTGGAAGCGCCTGGTTGGAAACTGAGACGAGAAACCAAGAGTAAAATATGGGCCCATTTTCATGGCGTGCCCTCCGGACCCATGAACCGCTGCTGTCGGGCTCTTCGCAAAGATGAGAGGATAACTATGAGAAATAGAAAAGGAGCTTCTTCGTTCTTAGTGACACTGCAGCTGTGCTATGTTGAAACATGCCTTGCCTTCTGATCCAGGATCCATATATTGAGGTATTAGATACTGAGTATTTATTACTGGAGCTTTTTAACATACTCTGGGAAGCTTGCTGTTCACCGTATGAACATAAAATAAAGATGGGCTTGGGTTTGTCTTGCTGTCTGTCATACTTCTTTCCTTTTACCCACCATAAGACACGCTCGCCATTAGGTAAAGCTTCCTTTAAACCGTTCATATTCCATTAACTGGACTCAATGAAGTGGCAAACAAAGACGAAGTTACATGCGGTGGATCGGAAAACGATCAACAAGTATCTTGCCATAAGTCACAGGTCGGAAAATCTCCATACCCTGACAGGTGCATCCCCCGTATCGCCTGCGCCGACCAAGCCAGAATTTGAAATCGTCATGAATCGGGATCCTGGCAAGCCGCCACCTCCTTGCTCTATGAAACTGAGATTCCCCTCTTCCCCGCTGGCTATGGGGTTAATTCCACCGATCAAATGTGTCAAACGTATAGTAACTCGTGAATTGGCAATTTGAGACCCGCTGCTGTGTAAGAACCTGAAGTTACGCTGAAGTTGGGAAACTGGGCCAGGTAGTAGCTGTTCATTATTCGCATACCAAACATCGTCGATGCCCGTGGTGAATAACTAATGTCATGAAAGTGAGCAATACCGAGATAACCAGTAACACCCCAACTCCTGAAAGCGAGGGAAGAAGGAATAAAGTAAAAAAAAAGAAAAGGATTGGAAGCCCGTGACCATATTACATACCCTCTGCTGACCATCAGGCCCCCCTACTGTGAACCTAGCTGCCCTAAATCTGCTAGTGATCGCGAGGGTGTTTGCTGGAAGTGAATCAATACTCATACCGAGTACGGCGGCAATTCTGGGTTTCATTTGCTCTGGAAAGAATGTCAGCTCAAATTTGCTGATAGTCACGATGAAACGAAGCGTACCGTATTCATCCCCTGACAGCATGCCGAGGAATCCTCGAAATTCGGGATTTGGGTGCAGAACCTCAATCGCGAATGGATCAGTATTAATATAGCGAGTGGTGTCAATCTGGCTCATTTGTAGCGAGAGGAACATTCCAGGAACCCATTCATATCCGCGAACCTGGCCGATAAGATCGGGGAGATATTTAACGTCGCTCTGCTTGAGAACACGCCAGTTATAAAATGATGCCACGGTCGCGGCCCATTCTTCCGGGCTTTTGAATGATTATAGTTAGCTGATGTATGTTATCAAATGATAGGGTCATTTCGAATTACCTGTTGCAGAGTAGGGTATCGCCTCCTACAGCATTCCAGCTAATTTGCCTTGCATAAGCATGGGTGTTTGTTGCCTGGCTGGACTCTCCCCGCTGCTCCTGTCCGTAGCTCGTCGAGGCGGAAACAAACGCAGAGGAGATAGAAGCGCTAGCCGATATCTTCATCTGTTCTGCCCTTTCTGAGCTCTGGCCAGCTGTTGTGGCGGTGCTGGAGTCAGAGGAGGTAAGACGACCACCAAGCTTGAGTCGAGTTGGGAAGAACCAGCCTAAATGATGTTAGCTGGCTTTCAAGCCCCGATAAAGAGCGAAGAAGAGGAAGAGTTGCTTAAAGTTACCGAATTTGTCTTCAAAATCCCTTAGCGCCCTTAAAGTGTTTTTCTCCCTCAACTCATTGAGTGCATCCTTGCATTCTTCAGTGAGCTCTAGATAATCTGGATTCAAGGTCACCGTCACGCGAGGAAACTAAGAGCAGTGCTCGATCAGCGATTTGTAATGTCTACACTCCTCACTTTCTGGAGCTACTCACGTTATAGACAATATGCAATGTCGACTTCTCATCCAGTTGGGTTGTCACCTGGCTCTCACCGTACTCCTGGGCCCAACCCCCTCTGACTGTGGCAGAGAAGCCAAACGCCCCGCCACCCCTGTCAAGCACCTATCAGTACAACAGAGCCACGCCTAGGTTTGACAAGTGGATACTTACACAGAGGATTCAACATCATGTGAAGAAAAAGAACTTGTTGCGAGGGACGCTTCAATGGCTGACTGTGTCTCCATGATTTCCACATCAGGCTGATCATCGACGCGAAAGCGGGGGATTCTAAATTCAGTGACCTTTTTTGTTCCTCGTCAGTGCTGTTTCCCTCCATGAACAATATGGCACTTACATTTTGAGGTAAGTCGAGTCCGGGTAGTTCATCCTAGACAAATCACATGTCAGAAAGGAGCGATACTCTACAATGTGACTGCAGCAATATCAATATACCTCAGGGATACGTTGTTCCGGATCCTCGGACTGCTCTGACGGCAGAAATCGTCGAGGTCTGAAGCGAAATGCTGCAATGAAGAGTCAGCAAGTGACTACCGCGTGCTGATCATCCTTAAATTTGTCATACCCGGATAAAAAGCACGCTCAATTCCCCTTTGGTAAATTGCATCCTGCCCATTCACTCGATGCCGGCCATATGTAATGACAAACCCGTTCGTCAACGAAGTTGTTCTTGCAACGACATCCCAGTCTTGTTCCGTCATGTCAACAGCGTGGCTAAAGGGAGTTCATGCTTGTCAGTGCAATGCTTTGAGATGGGCGTTCATAAGCTGATGGCTACGTACACCACTTCGCTTTTGTTGGCTATGGCCGAAAAATCCTCAGGACTAAATCCAGAGTTTATTTTGTCGGATTTAGGGGGATCTGCTATTCCCCGGCCATCGGGCTACTTTTCTGTTAGTGGGAATTTGATTAAGAGAAAAAAAGGCCAAACTTACACCTGGAGATGTCGGAGAGGTAAAGAAATTGGTCACATTCTCGTTGACTTTGCCGCGGGTTCGCTGTTCCCGGACATAGACGTCAAATATCTTGCGTGCATTGACCTATATTCCATGCTGTCAGAGGATACCCAAGATTTGTAATCTATACTGGGTAACTACATACATCTTCTTCGCCTAGAATAGCAGTGAAATAAGTGTTCACTGGGATCGTATCGAGAACTGTTCCACCTGCCCTAGAGCAGAAGGTAGACAGCGCACTAAAGCCCCGGTAAGCAACGTTTATAGCGAGTTAATAGTTCTGAAATAGATGCATACTAATTTTTGAAAGCCTTATATTCCACCAGTGCCTTCCGAAGGTTCACAAGTCTCTCGACGCTATCGACGTTGCAAAACAGGACCTCATTGAACTTGCCAGGGTTTGGGACGGCGTTAACTCTGACAATACCAGTAAAATTTCCGCTGGCCATCGTGAAGTAGAACGGGTAAAGACAAGTTATCCTTAATCACTATGGAGATAAATTGTAAAGGAATCAATCCTATACCGTTTCGCAGTACTGCTGTGAGAACTGAGTGATAATAGTTCCACAAACTGTCAGGAAATAAAGGGCCAATTTATATTCAGAGTGTCAATCGCCACATGCTTCATGATTTGGCATTGGAAGGCTTCCCCTCTTTCATACCCATGGCAGTATGCAATTCACGCCAGCAATATAAGCAAACTGGCAAGGAGCAAACGACTGAACCGTGGTTTCTCCGGTTCATTGAATGAAACCTGACTCGCGTCATCGTCAATAGTTATGCACCTTCCCCGCAAAATCTACCTCGGAGGCTGGCTGAGAGTCCCTGTCCAAACCTCGAAAGCGTTCAGGGTTCATGACACCACTCCAGTCATCCACTCAATTCCGCACGGGTAATGGGTATGGAAACTGCCGGCGCTCGAGCAGACCATGGGGGTTGGGGCAATGGGTGATGGAGAAGTGCGTCTCTTCCTGGCTCGATAACATCGCTATGGCAAGTGGAGGCCTATGGTTCAACTCTCCTGACGAACCGGGCTCCAACATAGCTGAGCGAGAATACAGATTGAACAATGCAAAGGATATGAGCATGCCCATCATCCCAATGTTCATACATGATAGATTCAGATGAGGATTGATAGTGTAGTTCTCAGTATTTGAAAGTTTTCCAAAAGTACTTGGTGGCGAGAAAGTGACGATGTCTTTTTTAAGTTTCGGGCCGCGCGAAAGACCCACTGATCTCGCCACAGATTCGCCCAATCGCCGACGAGAAAACAACATCGAACTATCAGCAGTACAAGTTAGTTTTAACAACGATGGCACTACATCTCATGATATTACTGTGTAGCCATACTTGAAAGACAGGCTACATGCCAAAAATGGATACGAGGGTCTCAACAAGATTGCGTCATCATGATGCTTGAAAGGATGCGGAGACACAACATAGCATGAAACGAACTATTTGACAAAATAGTACTCTGACTAGGAAATTCATGATTCTGGAGTGTCAGTTGAAGTCGCTTACTATTCTTGATAATTTCTTAAAATCTCCCTTGCATTTTTTTGCCGAGGATCAAAACACCTGAGCCACTTGAATGCTCCAAGGGCAGGTCAAGCGTTCGTACCATTTTACGAACAGTTCGCTCTATACACTGCGGCCGCAACTGGGAATTTGGCGGCATTTACTCCATCCTGGTGGCAGTGTTCGTACACCAATGTTCTAGACCTGTGTTTGAGGCCGCATATCGACAATTTGCGCTTTTCTTTTTGTTTCGTAGAGTGAGGACCGTACTTGCCGGGTATGGACATTGAGAGCGTGCATTGCACGGTGGCAAAAAGAAACGCGAAATACATTCTCCTTTGTTGAGGGTGGAGCGTTCCACTTAGATATTTAACAAACTGAGTGTTGATTCTCGTCTCCATCGCATGTGAAAGAGCTGGACTGCATTTCCCAGATCTCCCAAACCCAGCTATGTTGTCCTATGGACATGTCTATACGGTAAGTTTTTCCTTGCTTCACTTTATCAATTCTGGGTTCTTCTTCATAGGCTTTTTGACTAGTAACCCGAAATCAGTGAGCCAGTATGTTCGAGGATGTCGAGGATTAGCTACTGGCAAATACACTCAGCTGAGCAGCTAGGAAAGAATTATAATTGGGCTTGCTAACAGGTACATAGATATCCATAGTTTTGACGTCCAATCCATCCTGAATCTAGTTTCACGGTTTACACTCTCATGTGGTTGAACTGGCTGGGTCTTTACCAAAAGACTCGCTGTATTCCAACCTTCCATCAACACCTGCGGAGGAAATACAGCGACGAGTATCTCGACTGGCGGTGGCTCGGCTATAGGCTAGTTGGAGCAGTAATGACCCTTGATCTGGTTGATATATTTGCTTTGGGAATGAAATGAACGGCTCTGGTGCCTGAATTCCTGTACAACATTTAAAGCTCTCCCAACCATGGATCCCATGCCTGGGATCCGCGGCTTCTTGCCTATGAACCACCTCCAAGGTATCATTAACCGTTGAATAACCTGCAGAGTTTATTCAAGCTTCAAAACCAAGATACCTGGTTTACCCTGGCTGCCTTTACCATGGCGCAAACTATATACAAGTATATGTTGTATTTATAGCCCTATTTGGAGCTTTCCTTTCTAGCATGATATGTTTCCTCCGTATATCTATGCTCTCTATTCACCTTCTCTGTCTGCTATCCTCTCTATATCTTCTAGTCCTGCCGCCCAAATGCCCGGAAATCTTCCTTTTCATGGGTCACTATATTCCCCAGCTGTTATCCTTAATTCTAACCTAGATCAACGCCAGGTTCATATCCACACGGGCCATAACTGTGAGTCTCTGTCGTCATAGCCAGCATAATTGCTCTTCTCCAGATTGTCTCGTTTTAAGAATTGCTGGCGCTCTTTCTGCCAACATGCTAGGTAGGACCACCGCTTCCCTATAAAGTCCAGCTGTGGTATCAACAGAATTCTGTTCTATAAATACTCAGAATATTTTCCTCCTCGCCCCCTTGTTTTCTCTCCTTCTCCCCCTCCAGTCCGCAAGAATCAAGCCCATTACCACTCCGGCGATAATTTGTTTTTTTAAAAAAAAAAAGACCTTAGAAGATATTAAATACCTCCTTCACCTCCCCTCCCCGTCTCCCTCCACCCTGCCGCTAAAATGGAACTAAAGTGGTTCCCCATTTGCGTGGTCGTGGCGCTCCTCCTCACGGCCCTGATGGGCCTTTTGCACTGGCTGGGGTTGGTTAAGCATCACACCCTGGCATAGGAGGATGCAAATAGCAGATACTAATATTATATATTGATATATAGGGTAACCCCAAAGAAAATCGCTGTGGCGCTCCGACGCATCCCACCGTGCAGTGTTACCTGCACATTCATATGCTGCCCAAATAGGGCCAAAAGAGGTATTCATAACAATCCATAGTTCTCCTGGATCCTTCC
Organism: Arthroderma sp. MBC 929; assembly: GCA_030789285.1. NCBI lineage: Eukaryota > Fungi > Ascomycota > Eurotiomycetes > Onygenales > Arthrodermataceae > Arthroderma > Arthroderma sp. MBC 929. The sequence continues at coordinate 226,167 of JARJUX010000032.1, read as the reverse complement.
CTTATGCAGGACTACAAATCCCCTTGTCTGTCTTGGCACTGATCTCGAATATAGAAGAAGACATCGAGGCCGCAAGGCCAGAAAGGAGCTCGGACTCCTCGAATAGATCGGACAAATCCAAGGGGGGGTCTTTTGCCACTGCCCCCGAGCAGTAGTCTTTTTGTTTTGTTGAGTATTGTTTTTTATATTTTTTATTTTTGTATCATTATCGTCAACTTCCAGCCATGATTCATAGGTTGGAAAGGACCGACTCAACCGTGTATGCTACTGATATGAAGTCAACTAATCCTCAAATTCCAGCATGGGATGGTTCTTCTGACAAACAAATCGGTTGCCAGCATGGTTAGTCGCATGGCCTTGGGATTGCTGTAAAATCAAGCCCTTCATGTTCTTGCTCTCTGCCATACATATTCCCTTTTACCAGCATCACACCTGATGAATACACTCCCATCTCCCGAACAAAAAAAAAAGGTGAACAAAAACATACAACAGACGGGATTCGCTGGTGGTCACCCACCCAACTACTAACCGCCCGGCAAGTGGCTTAAGTATGGCTGAGCGGACGGGAAGCCCTGTTTTCCACTTCCTATGGTCGTATGTGCTTGAAGAAGAGAGGACTGAAAATATATAGTTGAGGCGGTTGGCATATGCGGCCCCAAACAGGGATTAACCCGCCGGGTGCTGACTAAAACGCGTTGGTGCAGATCCCTGTTATGATGAAGAGCTTCCTCTTGATGCGCTGCGAGTCTTCAATTTGACGCGATTACTACTTTATTACGCTCACATTTTAAATACTAACTTTATAAATATATTCTCCTTTTGAAATTATATCTGATTCTCGAGTGGATGGCGAAGCGAAAGGCAGAGTCGAAGCTGACAAGCTTAGTTCCTGACGACGACGACGACGCGCTCACAAACGAGGATAATGCGGTCGACCAAAATACAGATGTAGAACCTCCACCAGCAAAGCGAAGGAGAGGGCGGCCCAAGGGCGAAGAGATAAAGGCAGCGGCAAAACCCGCAACAAAGGCCAGCTCAACCACTCGACCAGCACGTAGCGCGCCAAAGAGAGGACGAAAGGCACAGGAGAATTCCGCCCGGGTAACCAAAACGGCGGGGACTTACAATAGTGCTGAGGACGAAGATGAGTTAGGAGGACCAATTGAGCCTGGAAGCTCGGCAGATGAGCTCGATTCTCCCCGAACCGTCACCATTCCTGCGGAGAAGCATTCCGTACAGCCAAAACAATCGCGTCGGGGTAGAAGGCCGGCTGCCGAGAAGAAAACGGTTAGGGACGGCGAATTTGAGTATACTCCAACAGGCTCGAAGTCAGGAAATGTACTCGAGAAGGAGGGCGCGGAGACAAGTAGAAGAGTTGTTAAACCTGCGACTGCGCGCGCAGAAACAGCCACGGAAGAGGCTGCAGAAGCCGGAGCGCGCAGAGAATCTCGCCTTCCTTTCTATCGAACCCCGATTACATCGCCTCTTAAAAGCCATACGCCCCTGACGACGCAGCGGACACCATTAATTGCAAGGGTAAAGCGAAAAAGTATTCCCGCGGAGGATATCAAGGGGGAAGTCGCGCTACGACGTAAGCTTGGGGATATGAGTCGGAAGTACGACAGTCTTGAATCGAAGTATCGCACCCTGCGGGAAATAGGCATTGTGGAGGCGAATGCGAACATGGATAAATTACGGAAGCAAGTCCAGGAGACAACAGCAGGTAGGGTTTGAACCACATACGAGAATGCATTATACCTGGGGTAGGCGAGACGCTGATTCGTGTGTTCTAATGCTACAGCCTCTAAAAGTCTGGTCGCCAGCCTTAAAGAAGAGCTCGCGAAGCAGTCAAAGCTGGCCCAAGGAACTCGGAACCTTCAAACTCAGTTAGAGAAGAAGGATAAGACAGTCGCTCAGCTTGAGGATGAGCTTGAGGGGGTAACGACTGGTTTAAATAAAGCACAGAACGAAATCAAGGCGCTACAGGCGAAGCTGGCAGCCTCGCGAAACGCAGCTGCCAACGCCGAAAGCGCCCGTCCGAACCCCGGTGGCAGAAACGGGACACAATCACGACTTGTGGCTAATGGGAATGCTGAATCTGCTCAGATCGCTCAGCTAAAGGAGGATCTCTATAGTGACTTGACGGGACTGATCATCCGCGATGTGAAAAAGAGGGAAGAAGACCACTTGTACGATTGCATCCAAACAGGGCTCAACGGAAGTAAGTATAACAATGGAATATTGCTACTAGAATTGGCTTCCAGGGCAGTACTAACGCTGAATTCCTTCTCTTCAACAGCACTTCATTTCAAGCTTGCCGTTGCTCAAGCGGATAGCCGGACAACCACGACTAATCTAGAGGCCGCGGAGTTTCAATACATGCCTCTTCTAGACGAGAACCGGGACCGTGATCTTCTGGACATCCTGCCTGAGTATCTGACAGTAGGTATTACCTTCTCTCGACAGCATGCCTCGAGATTTTATGGCAGAGTTCTGGATACTCTTGGGAAAAAACGATCCGATTAAGCCATGAACAGTCGATTACCTATTTTTACGGCCATTGGGTAAGCTGTATTGTTAGATTCTCTACCTCTTTGGATATATCTTAGGTGTTTTGATTAAATAGCCTTCTCATTCATTGATATTGAATTCATTCATAGTTTATGGATTGTTTTGTTGCTTGCTTGTAGATTGGCCAATCACATGGTAGAAGTGGCTCATCTGGAAAGAGGACCTTGATAATGCCAGTTTCAGGCACAGAGAAACAACTCTTCGTCTCACCACGTTAACAGCCATGGACCAAGTGTAATTGCGCTGCCATTTCTTTGCTTTACTTACTCAATTCCTTTGGCCTTTTGGTCCAGTTTCATTCTTTTCACCTATAAATGATATAATTCGCATGATTTGAGCTTTCCCCTCTGACGAAATAGCTGTCTGCCACGATGGCACGCCTCGGTCGCGTAGGGTTTCTGACCATTGCGGTCGTTTTCCACCTGATTTACACCTATTCCATCTTCGATATCTATTTCGTTAGTCCGATAGTCAGTGGCATGAAAGAATATGGCGTCGAACGGGACCCAGGAACGAAAGCACCCGCGAAGCGATTATTCTTATTTGTTGGTGATGGCCTACGAGCGGATAAAGCATTCCAGTCCTTTCCAGACCCCTCGCCTCCCTCGACTCCGTGTTTAGCGAATGTCCAAGATGGAGACGAGGAACGCATCGAATGCCCCGAGCCAGACTTAACACCGAGGCCCCTCGCGCCGTTCGTTCGTTCGCGCGTCCTCTCCCACGGTACTTTTGGCGTGTCGCATACTCGAGTACCTACTGAATCCCGACCGGGGCATGTTGCGTTAATTGCCGGGCTATATGAAGATGTATCGGCGGTAACAACTGGATGGAAGCTGAACCCCGTGAATTTCGACAGTGTTTTCAATCGAAGCAGGCATACGTGGAGCTGGGGAAGCCCTGACATCTTGCCTATGTTCAAAGAAGGAGCTGTGCCAGGACGGATATATGCGGACATGTATGGCGAGGAGGAAGAGGATTTTACCTCAGACGGTGCGAAGCTGGACATATGGGTCTTTGATAGAGTAAAGGCCTTGTTTGCCGCCGCGAAGGAGGACAAAGAGCTGGATACAAGGTTGAGAGAGGATAAAATTGTATTCTTTTTGCACCTCCTGGGCTTGGATACGGCTGGTCACTCCTATCGCCCCTATTCGAAGGAATACTTGAATAATATCAAAATTGTCGATCAAGGAGTGCGCGAAATTACTGAGCTCGCCGAGGAATTCTACCGGGATGATGATTCGGCTTTCGTCTTTACTGCTGATCATGGAATGAGTGATTGGGGTAGCCACGGTGATGGCCATCCGGATAATACTCGCACACCCCTTGTTGTTTGGGGCGCCGGTGTCCCTAAGCCTTTAGTGTCCAAAAGAGGCATTGCACCGGGTCACGAAGATGGGTTTTCCTCCGACTGGGGATTGGACCATATCCAGAGACATGATGTTGCCCAGGCTGATGTTGCAGCTCTCATGGCTTATTTAGTTGGCCTGGACTTCCCGGTCAACTCTGTGGGGGAATTGCCATTGTCGTATATCAATGCGCCTATCGAAGAAAAAGCAAAAGCTGCCCTTGCAAATGCTCAGGGAGTACTAGAAATGTATCGGGTGAAGGAGGAACAGAAGAGAGCCTCCACTATTCGCTATAAAGGCTACGATAGATTTACAGAACCTCACCGTTCACCGCAATCCCAAATCGCGGCAATTAAGGATTTGATATCCAGAGGCAAATACGGAGAATCCATTATACAGTCGAGAGACTTACTTCATGATGGACTCGAAGGGTTAAGATACTTGCAAACATATGACTGGCTGTTTCTCCGAGCTGTTGTCACCGCGGGATATTTAGGGTGGATTGCCTATGCTCTAACAACGGTCATAGATCTTCACGTCCTGCATGGTACTTTTCAAGCATCGCGCACGAGTGCTACTAATATGCTCTTTTCTTCGCTCCTTGTTGGGCTATACTCGATCCTGTGGATCCAGAAATCATCATGGCGATATTACTTCTATGGGTTCTTTCCAGTGTTTTTCTGGGAAGAAGTTATTGCACGGCGGTCCGCCATCTCCGCTGGGCGAAAAGTTCTTCTGGCACATGTCCAGTCATTTGGAGGTTATATATCGCTTACTTTCCAAGTGATATTCTACGTTGGATTATTAGAAGCTCTGGTAATCCATGGCAACTGTTTATGTACTGATAATGGTTTGCTAACGTTCTGTCTTTGCAGGTTCAATCATACTTTCACAGAGAGATCTTCACCACCTGTTACTTCCTTGCTTCTCTTTGGCCGGCCTTTTACGGTACTAAATTTTTGCTTCAGAATAAGCTCCTAATTATCACATGGATGATTGGATGCTGTCTTATGAGCGTTTTCACCCTCCTTCCAGTGATAAAGGTTGAGAGTTCTGACCTCTTGTATGTGGACACCTTAAAATTACCGCCTTTATGTTTCTAACATTCTGCTATATAGGTCGATCGGAGGTGTACTTATGTTTTTATTCGGCTTCCTGTACCTCGTTTTCGAGGAGGGAATATTAAACGGATCAGTCTCGACTGTTACCAGCAAATCCCAAAACGGAATTTCCAGGCTCATCATGGGTGTCCAGGTATGCCCCTGAAGCATTTAGTGGTCTTGTAAGCCGACATAGCTAACACGAATCATAGACCGGCTTGATAGCGCTTTCGGTAATAGTGACGAGGTCCAGCATTGCATCAGTACAGTCAAGGAATGGGCTTCCGCTAGGGAATCAGGTGGTGGGATGGATGGTGCTGGGTAAGTGTTGTCCGCCCCGAATACCTAATTCTAATTTCATGAGCACACCTAAATGTCATGAAATTCTGCCTTATGGCCTCGCTAACTTGCGTAGTTTCTTCCCTTCTACTACCATTTCTTCATAAACGGGCTCCGAATAGCCACTACCTGCACCGCCTTGCAATCATCTACCTTACCTTTTCCCCCACTTACATCATCCTCACTATTTCATATGAGGGCCTTTTCTACCTGGTATTTTGCATGACCGTTCTCAACTGGGTTGGCCTTGAACACAAAATACGAGAACATACATCTTCATCTACCCCAAAAAGGCCCACCGAATCACGAGAAACTCCAAATGGCCTCATCTCGCATTATCCCTACCGTGCCGTTGACCTTTCGGATGCTCGTGTCGCTCTATTCTTCTTCTTTCTCATTCAATCCGCTTTCTTCAGCACGGGAAATATCGCTAGCGTGTCCTCATTCTCTCTCGAGAGCGTTGCCAGGCTTATTCCCGTCTTCAGTCCCTTCTCTCAAGGCGCTTTGCTCATCCTTAAAATACTCATACCTTTTGCCATCATAAGTGCCAACCTCGGTATATTGAATCGCCGACTAGGTGTGCCACCATCTGCCTTGTTTATGATCGTTGTATCGATAAGCGACGTCATGACACTCAACTTCTTTTACATGGTGCGAGATGAAGGGAGCTGGCTCGATATTGGAACGACGATCAGCCACTTCGTCATCTCTAGTACGCTGTGCATATTTGTTGCCGGTTTAGAATTTTTCAGCGAACCATTCATTTCCGGCGTGGAATTCGAAGAAGGAGAGGGCTCAGATTCTCATAATAATTATGGTCTCCCGAATGGTGCCAGTGATGAGTCTGCAAAGCTAGAGGATTCGAGCAATTCCGTGGATGGTGGGAAAGATACGAACGTATCAAAAAACGGTTCTCGGAATGGAGTCTCGACTGGTACATCACTTGGAGGTGATGCTGTGGCCCGAAAAAATCTTCCTAATTAATTTAATTCAGGTACCGCTATATGTAGATTATCTTTTGTTATTTATTCGAGAAAGAATATACTTTCTCCTGATATTTAAAACGCATGCTATGAAATTTTATGCCTCTATTATCCTGACTCTACCTATAGATGGATTTCTGACTGCTAGGTTCTTAGTTACGGTCTTAGTTCCTCCCATTTCCATGGAGCTAAAATAAAATTCACCATTTTCATAGGGAGTCCAGAGGGAAATAATCTGCACATTTCTGTGAGACCTGATTCCAAGCGAGGACGTGTAGCTAACTTCTCTAGGTGCTCCAGCAACGATATTACACCCGTAACACATATATGGAACTTTCCGAATCCCTGGCGAATTGGCAGATATAGCAGCTTCCCACGACGCCAAAAGGCAATGACAGGGGCGTACAAATAAGTGCTCATGACATAATTAGAGCATAGGAGGTGAGGATACGCGTAAACAATCCTTGTTAGGCGCCAGAACAGGTTTACCCAGGGATAAGAAGGCCTCCTCGCGCTCGGCTTACCATGGTTCTATTAGAGCCCGCGCCGGCCCTGGACCTTCTAAATGTCTCCGAGTTAATAATCGACGGTCATCTAGAACGGGGTAATATCCCGCTCAAACCATTTTCTCGTCATGCATAATTTATAATACAGTAACCATAGCCCCTCAAACGGCCTCTAGTCCAGTGATTTGTTGCATCAAGATAATCTATAAATTCGGGGTGTTTCCCTGGCTTTGTATCTCTTTTACTTTTAATCGTCACTACCAATTCTACTCAACCTGACCTTAAGTTCAAAGCTTTTCTTCGAATAACCATCACCATGGCCGAGTCGCTCGCGAACAAGAACCAGGAATACTGGCAGTGAGTCTAACCCGGCTAAATACTCAACAATGAATATTTGATATTGATATATAGAACAGCAAAGCGTCAGAGAACGTATTCAAAGACAAATGGGTGCTTGACCTCCAAGCCCAGGTTGCAGAATACCTCAGCGCCAACCTTGAATGGATCGGAGTGAACGGCTCCCACCAGAGTGCAGAAACAAAGATGCTCGACTATGCTTGTGGAAATGGGCTCCTTAGCCGTGTAAGCTAATTTCCCCCCTCCCATTAACTCCATTATATGCTGACAGTTGTCCCCGATCAGGTACTCCATGAGCATTTTTCCAGGTGTATTGGAGTCGACGTCGCTGACGGCATGATTGCCCAGTACCGCAAGACTGTAGAGGAGCTTGGGCTCAATGAGGATAAAATGATCGGAGTTCGAGGTGATCTCATAGCGCGCAATGTCCAACCTACCGTACCACCGCTGAGTGACGAGGAGCTCGCCGGATTTGATCTGGTTGCCACTTGTATGGCTCTACATCATTTCGAGGATGTTCAGTGGGCAGTTAAGTGTTTAGCTGATCGCGTTCGCCCTGGGGGTTCTATACTGATTATCGACTGGGCTACTGTCCATGGAGAGGATGGTGGGGAGACGCATGAACATGGAGGTCATCATCATCACCATCACCATCACCATCATCAACCAAGCGGGGACGATAATGGTGTTCATGATGTTATTCCGGCGGAGCACCCTGCAGCACATACAATCTCCCATGGTAGTTTTACAGAGGAACAAATTCATGATCTCTTCAAAGATGCCGGGTGCGTGGATTCGAAGTTCGTTCAAGCGGACCGGCTATCAGCGGTTCCTGGATCTAAGACTGGCAAGATGCAGTTGTTCTGGGCTCGGGCAACGAAGGCATAAGATAGCTAATAATTAGGTATTAGTGTAGCAATATTTGATTCAACTTTACATATTATCCGAATTCTCATCATTTTCCACGTCGTTCACTTTTCCATGTAGATTTCCTGTGGTCGCGGCTGTGGGGCAGATCGTCAAATGTCCCCGAGAAGTTGCCGAGACCCACTTACTCACAGCCAATTGGAGACATTTGAAATCAGTCGCAGCTTACCAAAAGTGGGGTGACGCGCTAAATTTAAGAGCGGGTACCTTGGTGGCGCTTCTTGCGTCTAACCCAAATTTGAATTAGGCGCTTCTTTCCTGTCAAATAATTACTTGTGGCATAGTGCATCCCCTGAACGTGCTAACTTTTGCCTCCACTAAATCAGTCATGTAATATTGACTCATACTGAGAAGTATATGAAAGGACGAAAGTTTATGTTAAGGGCAAGGGTGATTTCTCACGGAGCTTACAAATGAGGCAACCAGAGACAGGGCGATAGCCACAAAAATAGGCACCGACTTTCAGTAATCCGCTATTCCCCCATGGCTCAATTCGCTCAATTTAACGCTAATGATGGGCCTGGACTCCCCTGCATGCCCTCCGGAGACATTTCATGACTAAAGTCACCGATTGGAAGCAGTATCATGATGTCTCCTTTGTCTCTATCTTCATAATCCAAGTTGGAATAGAGGAAGTAAATGGGTATAAGTAAGGCGTACATTTCCTCTCACTCCAAGCTCATATCTTCATTCGACTTCACAGTTATTTCCTCACCAAATTTTACACATCATCGCTCATCTCTAACTTAAGAATATTCTCCAAATATGTCTCTCACCTTGTTCGATGCCCTGGTAGTTGGGGCCGGTCCAGCCGGTCTGTCAGCAGCTACAGCTCTTGCTCGACAACTTCACCGGGCAGTTGTATTTGACTCAGGTGTCTATAGAAATGCGCGTGCTCAACACATGCACAACGTCCTGGGATGGGACCATACGCCCCCAGCAGACTTTCGTGCCGCAGGAAGAGCGAACATCCTTGCAAGATACGATACCATTCAATTCGAAGATGTTGAGATCCGACGGATCGAGAAGAACCAGGCAGGGAACTTTAATGCGTTCGACGCAAATGGTAAACAATGGTCTGGCAAGAAAGTGATTTTAGCTACCGGCGTGACAGACATAGCCCCTGATATTGAGGGATATACCGATTGCTGGGCAAGGGGAATGTAAGGAACCTCACCCCTCGCTTTTTATTCTACCTCACTCCGTCGAGGTATGCATAGATGGAGATTTCTGACCAACAATATAGATTTCACTGTTTATTTTGCCACGGGTTTGAAGAGCGAGGTCAGGACTCTGCTGGAATTCTCGCGATAGGCGACATCGCTGCTCCCGCTTTTGCAGTGCATGTAGCTAGAATGGCGAAACGGTTTGCCTCGCAAGTGACCATCTATACACATGGCGACGAGGAAGTTTTCCAATCGATCACCGAGTCTCTAGCCGGCCCGACATTTAAAGTCGATAACAGACGTATTGCTAAACTTGTCAAGACACCGGAGGGTTCCAAGGTTGAAATGATTTTCGAAGACGGTAGCAGCAAGGTTGAAGGGTTCCTGGTAAGTAAAACCATTTGCAGCACACAGCGTGATTTACCCTTTACTAACGGACAGTCAGTCTCATAAGCCCAAAAGCAGAGCCAACGGGCCATTTGCAGAACAGCTCGGGCTCGAGCTCACGGCTGAAGGGGATATCAAAACCGAGAAGCCATATTCTACCACTTCGGTCAGTAATGTATTTGCGGCTGGTGACTGCGCCGACCCGTTGAAGTCTGTTGTCATGGCGATGTCATCTGGAGGATTAGCTGGTGTAGGGACGGCAGCGGCGGTCCAAGCAGAACTTGAGGCAGGGGGCAAGTAGAAGAAGAAATCCTCTTACCATTCTAGATTAGATTCAATATGAATTTTAATATAATTTTTTCTCTCATCATTTGGCTCTTATACAAAGAAAGAATACGCAGCAACTGGGGGTGGTGTAAGTTGCGAATGTCGACAGGTCTGCCAGAAATCCCTAGGAGAAATCCGGAAGCGATGAGGTCTGGTGGTGTTCAGAGATTTTGATACTTGGGTAACCTGTGTCATTTTCATGTTAATTATTTTAATTTTTTTCTTCTTTACGCGTCATTCTTGTGTGGAAGCAGGAGAATTCACCGCCAGATAAAAATCAGCGCAGTTGACATTATTGTCACCAGGCTCTTCTTTCACATGCGACCGAAACCGAGCCTCACCGCCAAAGACAACAGAGAGGAGCCACTAGTGCCAGTACGTACATTTCTTCTTTGTTGGAACTAGTTAGGCCGCTCGTGTCCGTTCATCCCCACGACGCTAAGCACCCCGTCATGACCTCATGCAGCCGAATTAGCTGCGGCAAGCACGGGAGTCCGAACAAGTGTGAAACTGTGAAGTTCTGCTCTATACGAAGTACCCAACGGGGTGTCCCGTGTTGTTCCTGCATCTTTCTCCACAGCGGTGAGATCATAAGGTACCGACGCATATGGGCTTGAACCGATGCTAGAATTTTTCGGACGTAGACCGGGCCAGTTTCAGGGCTACATATACGGGAAGCATTCAATGCTCTGCTTGTGATAGACGGGGAGTTTCGGTCTTGACGCGGGGGTGATTTCAAATCAATATTGATGGATGCTGGGAGGGAGGGCTCAAAGCTTCTGACATCATGCCTCATGCTTGGTGCTTCAAGTATGAGATGCGGGGACATAATTCTATGGAGAGTATGGGCAAGGGATAAGTTGTTGACATGCACAGTGACCCCTGACTTTGCATGGAGCCAAGAAAGCTTTGGAGAGATTGGACGAATGCTTCATCTCTTCTGCTAACAAGTGAGGGTTCTAAATTGAGGAAGTGAAGTTGAGATAACGCCAACATGCTATAGAAAATCCATTTCAACAATTTAGTATTTTCCGTTCTGCTCCATCATACTAGAACCAATTATGCCCTCAATCCTCCCGGCCACTGTGCCCGCTAAGACTCCCACTCCAACGATTCCGCCATCATTTGCCGGCCTTAACAGAACACTCTTTCCTCCTATTTGCGGTCCACCGCGCATCACTAGCCGGTCGAGGTATCGCTGGCACGCTTCGTTGTATTGTGGGTAGTGCTGGATTACACCGCCCGAATAAGCAACAACCAGCTCCTCCGGACTACCGCGCCACCCGGCTCCGAGGAACAGGGGATCTGCATCTTGGCCACCGCCATTAGGAACGGTCGGAGGGGAGTTCGGAGCTGATGGTGTAGCTGATTTCGTTGACGGATCCGAGTCTGGATTTTCGGGGCGTGCAAGTTGAATTTCACCTGTACAGGCGAGTAGCCCGACTGACGAAGCGGCAACCAGGGCTGCCGATCTATTTTGCACAGCGGCAGCGACACAGCGAAGAGCACCGGCTGTGGAGGCCGTCCAATTCCACTCGCTATATGGTGGAGGTGGGAGTTTCCTCATAAGCACCTCTGCAAGTTTGGCGTCAGAGCGAGATGCGGCAACATGAAACGACAGTAGGTCAGTTGTCAGAGCGTACTCTTCGACAATAGCTCGGGGTAGTGAATCCTTCGAAAACTGTAAAACGTTGATAAAATAATCGTATATGATGATTCGGACCAGCTCTCCCGTATATCTACCGCCCACCATGTATTCAAGTGGCTGAAATCCCGGTTTATCAACAGAAACTTCAAGCTCTTTATCCCAAGAAGTGACAAGCCCTAGTTCCTGAAGCGGTTTTGAGGTATAACTCAGGGTCCATTCGGTACTGACAACGACGGCCGTGGCATTGGGGTCATCATTTCTAATAAACTGCGTTTTGGAGTCATGTAAGTCATCCAATTTCATTGGGACGGTGGCGTTGCAACCGCTACCGACGATTAGGCCCATGACAACCCGGCTGTTGGGCAAAAGTAATTTAACCGTATAGGCAAGGGAGGTAAATGTCGCCACGGTATCGTTGGTCATTGCCGAAATTTTCAGCTGTGGAAGAGCGTATTTGACCTTTTGGCGTTTTGCCGACGATGACCTAGTATCATCGGCCGGTCGCCGCGTGTGCCGCTCGTAACCATCAAGTAGAGCCTGGCGAAGGTTTAGATCAGATGTCAAAGCGAAACCCTTCGTCGTTGGCATTAATATGGCTTCGGTAACCGATCTCTGTCTGCGAAATGTAAATGGTTATTCCTTCTTCTAAGGACATGAATGGGTATGGTAGGGCAGAGCAGAAACGTACAATATAGGACAGCAGAATGATATTGCTATTTCCAACTCAGCTGGTATCTCTGGTTCACGGGGTTCCGGCGACGCAACGTCAGAGCTCAAACTGCCCGCAACAACCTCTGCAATGCAGTCTCCAATCCAGGTAAATAGATCCTCGGCATGGTCCTCTTTCAGGCGTTCTTCAATCCACCACGCTTTCTCCTGGGTTCGCCTTACACATGACTGCAGGTCCGGGCGATATACCTTCCTGTCCTTTTCTATCGAAGCCTCACCGAGTAGCTCGATAAATGCAATCCGCAAGTAGGACAGCCCCACATACACAGCCAGGTACCGGCCAGTCTCTCGTCCAGTCGGAAGATATGTGACGGGGGTAGGAAGAAACTGATCTGCCGAATGGGCCGCTTGATGCTTATATACCTTGGATAGAAGGTATGAAAGCTCATAGAGAGTATGATCACTCACGGCCAGCGGTTTTAAGAATGACTGAATATCCTCCCGCGGGCCATTCTCTGTATGCGAGTCGGACATGATCTGCTCCTTTCTTATATATGGAGAATATATCTTTTCGCCTTCCTCCTCCTATTCTCTCTCTCTTGCTCTTTCTTTCTTTTTTGTTCGATTTCCTTCCTCCTGGGAAGCAGTTAGGTATGTATGTAGAAGGTTGATATTGGCGTTTGATGCATGCGGCGTATTGGCTTTCTCGGCATCTAAACCGAAAGTATGCGGCTACCTTGCACAGAATTAAATGCTTGTGTGGGGTATAGCATGATGTTATCGGTTAGGTCACTACGAGAGAATCTGCGGCGGTTCTTCCCAGTACAAAGGCAGGTTAAGATGCAGTGTGGCATTTTTGCATCAAAGGGAGGAATCTCTCTCTCGAAATTGGTGTTTCCGGCGCTTTTGAAGCAACGCTGGTTAGTCAGCGTGGCCCCCGGTTGCATTGTTAGGTGTGAGCCGCCCAACTCTATGTGGGGAGTTTTGCCTGGAAACAACGAGTCAGCGGTCTTCTGGGCTCGAGCAGTGGAGTCCGTGATGGTTCAAGCTAGAGAAATGGGCTGAATGTGTGTTGGATGGTGATTCGATGGGATACGTGATGATGGCTTCAAAAGCACGCCCGGATGCCCTCAAGGCTGCCGAAAACACGTTCAGATCTTCCAAACACGGAGGTTTGATCTCCTGACGATGTTGCGATTTGATCACATATGTACGAACGGTTTTCCCATAGAGTCTGCTTGGCTATCAACAAAATATGCACCTGTCATTCGGTGTTTACCGGCAGCTAATCTGGGGTGAGTGGAGTGTTCAAGTCGAGTGAAGATGAGCTCATTCGGATGGATGGACTATTGATTTACGAGATGAAGGCATCCAGAAGAGGAAGGACATCGATTGTTCGAGTCAGCTGGTCAGATACGGCCTCGCGGCTGTCTTTCTTCTGGTGATCGCAAACAACCGCATCATTGTCTAGAATTCATCATGTCTACTTGTCCTGGAACCGGGAGAAAGGGTGCGGGGACGATGCATCTTCTACCCCCTTGTGAAGGGCATGTTCAGCAACCAGGAGAGTACAGAGAGCTGGATCCGGGTATTTCGCTGAGTTGACGATCAGCGGATATTATGGCGGCAAACTACAAATTCCTTCAATGAGTGTGATGGTCAATTGGGCTCACTCTTCACCATTATCTTCAACCTGCACTGGAAAGGATACTATGAAAGAGAGAGCCAGCTATTTTATCAATAGTCGAACTATTTGTGGGTTTGTTCAATTCGCGTGAATCTAATCTGGCACCATTAAATTCAATCTTGAGCCCACTTCTGACTCGCTAGAATAAATAGTCACAATATCAAAGATTGCTGGTTGGATGGGAGGATATTCTAGAATCAGCTCGTGTGGGGAAAGAATGTTCTATTTAAGAGGAATGAGGCTCTCAAGGTCTCATGCCTTGTTACTTCATTTTGATAGTATCTTGTCCGTGTACCTGGACTAATTATCCAAAGGGCTTTGGCGAGTAAACCCTACCCCACACTCTCTTCTCCATGTCTAATACTTAACACATCAATTATCATCACAATCCGACACATGCACAAGCCGGCCGCGCAAGCCCAAACTTATGCAGAGTGATTCTTGGCTTCGTTGAAGTTTTGTACTAGACGGGAGGCGTTGAGTACTTGCGCTTGAGCGCCACGAAGTTGCTCTCAGAGCGGAGCTATTCCGAAGGATGCATCGAGACTTGGGACCGAAAGACGCTAGCGAGACCCAAGAGTTCATCCCGAAAATATCTGGTTCCTGGGGAAAAACACCCACTGCCCATCGAGTTGGTGGAGGTTGAAGTACATTTGGCGCAACTTTTTATATTCTATGCAGAATTCCGACATTCAACTGGGATGCTATAAACATTGATGCTCTCGGGCGTCACTATACTCGGGTCAATGACCTGGTCGAATCTTTCCCCCGGATTTCGGTGGCAACATGGAAATGCTGGGGAACTCGGGACATTGAGGAAGGATTTTATAGATGATCTAATGGTAGACGGAAGTTGTCCTTGGGATGTTTTTTGTGCGTACATATACCCTTTCAGTGAACTGTCTGGTTTGTCAATATCCCGAAATTCTCCAGCATTCGGTCCATATCTCGGTACGATCTTGCACGAAACGAAGACTCCTGTGAAAATTGTCAACAGATCTCTCTGGTAGAGCTGAAAGCCGTCTCTTCCAATATCCATTTTGTTGAGCTCATAGGGCGTTCATTTCGAAAAGGCGTCCGAGATCGCACACGATTTCCATGTGAAAGAGGCTGGTTCCCTCGTTTACCCCACAAAGTATCCCTCCGTCACTGCAGACGGCGTGGTGCACCAGAATTTCTTTGCTTTTTCAGGCGTCGTGTTGCCTTTTCGCTGCCGCAGAGGGAGAACCTAAATCATAGTCACTTCGTTTGGCCTTGGTCTTGCGTTGATAAAATGAACATCTCGTCCGCAACCCCTGTATTATCCATCAAAAAACCAAGCCTCCGGTCTCTTTTTTAAAAAGACGGGAAGGACAAGAAAAGACAAGAAAATATAAATAAAAAAGTATGCCTAACGCGATCGAGGGCAGACTCAAATAAAACAAGCGGCTTGACCGTCTTCTTTTTCTCTCCCTTTCTCTGGCCGTTTCCCAATAATCTGTACATCATAATTGGCTTGTCTAACGCCGTGAGAGCCAACCAGCATCGAGGAGATTGTCGTGAAGCCGCGGACGCAGCCGCAGATGCAGAAGAGGCGATTTCCTACTGCCCATAGTGTTCTTTTTTGATCTCCGCCTCCCGTCTTTCTCATCCTGCGTTGAAATAACCACCAGGCTCATGTCCAGTAAACCAGCCGTTTTCTTTAATTTTTTTTTAAAAAAAATCTCCCTTGTCGCATTTTGTCCTCCAAACGGTTTAATTTATATTCTTTTTTAGGCCCAGAAGACTTCCTTCAATGCGTAGAAACGGGTCTGTTTGAATCTGGTAAGGGGATTCGGTCGCAAAGCTTTTTGGTTTTCCCTCCAGTTTTGGCTCCACGACTAAGCATCAGGATAAAACCACCCCAAAGACCATCAATCTCCTTTCTACCTTCACACCCAGTTCACACCTCTCATCGCCGCTCGATCTTTTTTTTCCTTTTTGTCTTCTCTCTCTTACTTGGTTTTTATAGAGCAAGAGGATTGCCCTCTAAATCCCGTTTCCTCGCCCTTCCTTCATGGACTCGAACTGCTTCCCATCCGATCCGTCAGCATGAACAGCGCCACCGCAGACACCGATCTGAAAACCACCGTGACCGACCGTGAAGATTCTGTTGCGGCACCTACGGTTTCAACTCCTGCTAGCTCCGCAGCAGACCAGAGCACGGTACCTTCGAACGCGACTGCATCGAAAGCCGAACAGAGTGGTGGAGAGGGTCAGCAAACGGCCGGTGGTGGCGGTGCTGGTCAATCAGCGCAGTCGTTGAATCAAAATGCAAATCAACTGAGCTTTAGAAGGTTGGTGGGCTTTCATTTTTGTTCTGTCCGTTCGTTTTTACGAGTCGCGAGTACCTTTTTGATGGAAAAAAGACGGGGGATCCGGTGTCCTTTATATGCAGCACGAACAAAAGTGCGCAGAGGAAAAAAGGAAAGGGGAGGGGAAAAAAAGAAAAGTGCTACTTTATATCTCGTCTTTTTGACCGACCAGACGTGTTTATCTACTATGCTAACACCTTCGTATCCTAGACAACGTGCATCGCGCGCTTGTGAGGTGTGTATACTGATCTCCCGTCCTTTTCGTGTTTGGTGATGAGGCACCTCTGTGTTTTGTGTCGATGAGCCTCGGCACCTCGGTCGATCCGCACTATCTTATCATCACTAAACCACAAACCTCTACCTCTCATCAGATCATTATTGGACACTGTTGGCTGACCAGATGCATCTCTTATGTTGATGACGTGGTAGACATGCCATGCAAGAAAGGTTAGTTTAGAGAACTCTTTGATTGCTACCACCCTCCACCGCTCCACTAGTTCTCCTTTGTTTGAGGCTTTTGCCCTACATTGAATGGAGGTTGTATCATGTAAATGTATTCATCAGACACTAATATATCTGTTTTCATTGGTCAAATAGGTTCGCTGCGATGCTGCCAGTCTAGGCGTCCCTTGCACAAATTGCGTTGCCTTTTCCATAGAGTGCAAAATCCCTACGCCGAAACGAAAGAAAAACCAGACTAAAGCCAAAGATGGCTCAACGTATGTGATACAACTCGCCACTACCTGTTTACCTTATATAATGTGGATGGTCTGGTCTTAACACTTTGGCGTACTGTAATAGTGAAAGTCGTGGCGAGGCGCAAA
Source organism: Arthroderma sp. MBC 929 (assembly GCA_030789285.1). Classification (NCBI taxonomy): domain Eukaryota; kingdom Fungi; phylum Ascomycota; class Eurotiomycetes; order Onygenales; family Arthrodermataceae; genus Arthroderma; species Arthroderma sp. MBC 929. Next base: position 208,997 of record JARJUX010000032.1, on the reverse strand, counting down.
CGAACAATGATGACTCGCAGAATGCCAATAGTAGTATCGCCAGGCCGGTCGATGGGATGCCTGTTACCTCTTTAACAGATTCCCAGGCCGCCCAGCAGGCTTCACAGTCTTCGTCGTACGTCCAGTTTATGAAACCCAAATTCGCTCGTGCCCCGATAAAGGAAGCTGGGCGGGTTGCTTACCTTGGCGAATCGTCCAACCTCACGCTGCTGGTTCAGGACCGGCATGGAACTTCAGATGTCGTCCACTACCCACTTCCAGAGGGTATAAGAGGATCACGAGCTAGACTCACCGAACTAGACAACCTGGAAATTGATATTTTACATCAACGGGGCGCCTTTCTCCTTCCTCCACGGGCCCTTTGCGACGAATTAGTCGATTCATATTTCAAATGGGTAGCTCCTGTTGTGCCAGTCATTAACCGAAGCCGATTTATGCGAAGATACCGAGACCCCAAAAATCCACCTTCGCTGCTCCTGTTGCAAGCCGTTCTTCTAGCAGGCTCGAGAGTATGCTCTAATCCCCAGCTGATGGATGCAAATGGGTCCAACACACCGGCGGCGATGACCTTTTATAAACGGGCAAAAGCCCTTTTCGATGCTAACTATGAGGATGACCGTGTTACCATTGTTCAAGCCCTGGTACTGATGGGCTGGTATTGGGAAGGCCCCGAGGGTATGCACATAAATCCATGTACCTATTTTCCTAAAGCCTTATACATATCAAACAATTGGGGAGTGAATCTTGCAAGCATGCTGACTTCCGGATTTAGATGTAACGAAAAACGTATTTTATTGGACCAGGGTGGCCATAGTTGTTGCACAGGGGTCAGGCATGCATCGCAGGTTCGTCGCGCGGTTCTACGATTCTGTGTATCAATGTCATGGGTGGTACTAATGATATACCTAATAGTGTCGAATCATCCCAGCTGAGCCGTCCCGACAAACGACTGTGGAAAAGGGTTTGGTGGTCACTGTTCACCCGCGATCGTTCTGTCGCTGTGGCTTTAGGGCGACCCGTAAATATCAACACCGATGACTCCGACGTAGAAATGTTGACAGAGGACGATTTCATTGAAGATGAAGTGGACAGTGCTGCTGAATACCCCCCAGATCCTATTCACGTTCAGTTTTTTCTGCAATATGTCAAACTGTGCGAAATAATGGGTCTCGTATTGTCTCAGCAGTACTCAGTTGCATCCAAATCTCGTCGTACCAACGCCATAGACTTAACCCATAGTGACATGGCATTGGCCGATTGGCTTCAGAACTGCCCCAAGGAAGTCTACTGGGAGAGGAGGAGACACCATTTTTGGTCAGCCCTTTTGCACTCTAACTATTAGTAAGTAAACACCATTGTTTAGCCCCCAGGCAATGGACGTGAGAAACTGGCTAACATGTGCTAAACAATGAATAGTACAACACTATGTTTGCTGCATCGCGCCCATATGCCCCCGGCGACCGCTGTGCAAAACAGTGGCAACGAGGGCATTTCGTACCCTTCCCGCACAATCGCATTTCAGGCGGCGGCTATGATTACCTCTATAACAGAAAGTCTTCAAACGCACGAACAAATTCGATATACCCCTGCCTTCATGTTAGTAGAATCAATAACATTCCTCTTTGGAATCGCAAGTACTGACCTCCTCACAGTGTATATAGTTTGTTCTCCGCCCTGATTATGCATGTATATCAAATGAGATCATCCGTACCAAGTGTGGTATCGACAAGCCAGGAGAGAATTGGCGTATGCATGCAAGCTTTGAAGGACGTTTCCAAGGTATGGCTAGTTGCGAGATTGGTTCATACCTTATTTGAATCCATTCTCGGGAACAAAGCCCTCGAAGAACGGCTTCAGAAGGCGGCGGGAAAGCGACATCAAAAAACAAAACGTGAGGCTCAAACTCCCAAGAAGCCAGAACCACCAAAGAGGAAATTCGACGATATGGAAATCAATATGCCTAGTGGGCCGCCCGCACCACAGATGTCATATGAGAGATCTAGGCCCCAAACACCGGCCGCCACGCCATCATTAACACCAAGCCAACTACCTACCACTGCTCCGCCTCAACCATCCTCCCAAAATCATCGTACGCCACAGGAGTCGTTTTTAGGACCGGGAGCGCCCACTGAAGGCCCGCGTTCTAATTCACCATTTAACCCGTCATTTCCCGTCCCACAAACACCTCCCGACCTTTTTCTCGTTACAAGGAATTCCCCCAGCATCTCCCAATCATTATGGGAAAATTTCCAGCCAGACCAACTCTTCCCGGACGGAACTAACATGTCCTTTGCTGGCTTTTCGCCCACTTCTTCAAATGCTGTAGATCCTCAATTGCAGATGGCCCAGCTGAATTCAGGCATGGCACCTCAGCAAATGGGGATGCCAGGACAGCCGCATCCATCTCATCCCCAACAACCGCAGCAGCCACAACAGCTCCCGGCACGAGGCTCTCGTGGGTCTCATGATAGTCCAAACCTCATGCATAACGTTCCCGGTATGGGAGGAATATCGCCTCGTCAACATCTTCAGTCTGGAATGCAGATGCCAAATCAGCAGGGCTGGCCGGTTCCGCCCTTCGACAGCGGCGTTCCGATGGATACTTCAAGTCAGGACGATAATTGGAGTAATAGTTCTCGAGGGCCTGTCGTTCCCCCGACTCTGAACGTTGAAGACTGGTAAGTCATAGCCCTTGTAGAAGTCCCTTCCACCTGTATTGCAAACCATTGCTCGTCTGTTCGGAGTGCTAACGTATGACCTTTTTCGTTCTCTAGGTTCCAATTCTTCGGCATCAATGGGGTTGGGGATATGTCAATCGATAACATGTAAATAAATAACAATTCTGGGCTAGTAACCAATATAAATGACTAAAGACATTCTTATGGACTTCAAGTCTTATTTATTCATTTTTCCCTCTACTCAGCCCTCATTTCCAAGCAAATTCTCGTCTTCTAATCTACCGAGGCGTTCTTCTCAGCGTCTTCCCGAAGCCTCGGTGTGGATCTGATTGGGCTAGGACCCCGAACTTTGTCGGTCTGTCTTGCTTACGATGAAGGATGCTGCTGGTGAGGGGAGTCGTCGTCGATAGCATATCCCTATGACTTTAAGCAATTCTTTAAATCATGTCTACGTAGATCTCACTTCTGGCTTGTATCATTCATCTATGTATGGGTGCTCCGCTGATATCCGGGTTATTTTACGATTACCTAGAACACATGGGATGAGATATTCTCGGCAAGGAGCTTTCCCAGACCAGCCTGTCTATTCCTCCGACTAACCAAACCCTAGCGATGTATCATTTCGCGGAGATGCCGTCAAGGCCCTCGGGAAATTGATTTGACCTTAATTAAATCGCGAAGGCTAAAAACGTGACGCGCCGAAGCGTGTCGGTCATGTGAACAAAAATCTAATCGTCACGTGTACTCTTGAAGATCGTTAACCTCGCTCCTCCTCCTGACCCCCACAAGCGATCAAGAGATCTTCATCGCATCGAGCGTCCCCAAAGATCTCATCTCACCATCTTCTGCTCTAAGCTGACATAACGGGCTTGGAATTCACCATGCCGCTGTCATCCCTCATGATTCTTTCGGATCCTGCGGGATGCCGTTCTTGTGCTCTCGGGATTGTCGATTCGGGATGGAGCTACGGATGACTACCAATGTTACATGCTGTTCCGGGCAATGTAACCCGTGCAAGGTCCATGTGTTTCGACAGTCGATCGGCACAACTTCCCGTATAAATGTGTTCCTGATGCCCGTTGCAGGTGAGCGGGGTCCCCGCTTGTGCCAGGAACCTCCTCGCCAATACCCATGCATACGGGGCTCTTCAGGTCATCAGCGGTTATTGTCAACTGCTCTTTGCGCGAGTTGTCCTGATGAGAAAATACCACGTTACGCTCCCTAAGGGCATATCCCGCGTCATGCCGGTTCGGCACACGTCGCTCTCACGCAGCAGCTCCGACTTTTCACCCACAGAGGAAAGGTACTTGGATACTACCATATGATTTTTCTCTGACGACAGAGGATGGATGAGCGGAGGAAAAGAGAAGCAGCTCAGGCCGATTATTCCTCCCCAGGAAATCGATTTAAAGAGAGCGACAATCCCTTCTTGTTTCCTGTTTCTGAAACCACAACCTTCCCACGGACAAATTCGGGCTCCTTTCCTTTAGCAACTCACCTCAATTCTTTCCTTACTACCAGCCGTGTTGACCATGGCTCCTCTACTCGAAGCTGGCCTTGTGCTAGCATCTCTTTTCAGCGCGGCATCTGCGATGCCCCTCGTCGCGCGCAATGAATCAACCTGCGCAACTAAGGGAAAGCCATCAGGCCAGGTTCTCCAGGGATACTGGGAGAATTGGGATGGAGCGAAGAACGGTGTTCACCCACCATACGGCTGGGTCCCAATCTCCGACCCCGACATCTCATCTCACGGTTATAACGTGATTAACGCTGCCTTCCCCGTCATCAGCAGCGACGGCACCGTGTTATGGGAGGACGGCATGGATTCCAACGTCAAAGTCGGCACCCCAGAAGATATGTGCGCCGCCAAAGCAGCTGGTGCCACTATCCTCATGTCCATCGGAGGCGCTGCAGCAGCTATTGACCTTAGCTCCAGCGCAGTCGCTGACAAGTTCATCGAGACCATCGTTCCAATCCTCACAAAGTACAACTTTGACGGTATCGATATTGACATTGAAGCTGGCTTGACCGGCAGCGGCAGCATCACCGAGCTGTCCACATCTCAATCAAACTTGATCCGCATCATCGATGGTGTCCTCGGGAAGATGCCCGATAACTTCGGTCTTACCATGGCCCCCGAGACCGCCTACGTCACTGGAGGCTCCGTTACCTACGGTGGTATCTGGGGTGCTTACCTCCCAATCATCAAGAAATACGCCGACAACGGCCGTCTCTGGTGGTTGAACATGCAGTACTACAACGGTGCCATGTACGGCTGCAAGGCCGACTCTTATGAAGCCGGCACCGTCGAGGGTTTCGTTGCCCAGACCGACTGTCTCAACGCCGGTCTTGACATTCAAGGCACCGTCATCAAGTTGCCATACGACCAGCAGGTTCCTGGTTTGCCCGCCCAGTCCGGTGCTGGCGGTGGATACATGTCCCCAGACCTCGTCGGCCAGGTTTTGAGTCACTATGGTGGTAAGCTCAAGGGTTTGATGACCTGGTCTATTAACTGGGATGGATCGAAAGGCTGGACCTTCGCCGGCAACATGAAATAAAGGGCCATCTCTCTCTCAAGCGGACTCTGAGAGTCTGCTTTTGAACAAATTGTTACATTAGGCAAGAACATTTCTTATTTATCATGATATATATAAAGAGCTTTTGTTCCAACGTTTTATATATCCTCGTCCCTTTATGTATACAATAAACGGCAGTTCAATGTTTTTTGGTCATGTATGCTTAGTTAGCAAAGATAATTTTGCAAAATATCTAATTTAGACCAAACTCAATGTCATCGTTGATTGCGATGCAAAGCATGGAATGTTTTTATTCAGATGAACATCTGTTTCATTCAACGGTTTGCCGTTACTTCAATGTCGTTTATTTGTGTTACCAAAACTCCCGACACATTTTCCAACCAAACTTCCAGAATCCCGGGATAATTGTACAGAGATATTAATCAGTATACTGATCAGTCACCTAAAGAAATCAAACGCCCGGAATGCCCTTCATCATACTCTACCCTTATGGTTGTAGCCCTAAAAGACAAATTTCCGATTAAAAACAAAGTTACCATTGGAGCTCATCAGCCTGTCTCTTCCCCTTGCGCATCCCATGAAAAGTTCCACTCCCCTTCTGTTTTCTCTTGTCTCTCGATTAATTTGACCCTCACATCCTTAGCTGGCGTCAAGATCGACGTTGTGATATGTGGACTGCCCTCTGGTTTCTTCCAAACACCATCGGTCCCGTAAGGCTTCAGATCGAATTTACAGATCATAACCACCAATATTATCATGATCTCGTTCGCCGCAAAGTATTTCCCAGGACATACGGAAGCTCCGCTTCCAAATGCCCTATATACTGAATTTGGAACTTTGCCTTTCTTATTTAGAAATCGCTGCGGATCGAGACTTTCAGGTGAAGGGCCCCAGAAGTCTTGATTGTTATGCAATTCCACGGATGGAATTAGCAAGACGGAGTCTTTCTTGAGGAGGTAGCGATTGTCGATAAGGGTATCGCGAAGAATCATACGGCCAGAAGCACTGGTAGATTGAATCCTGAGAATTTCATGGACGAATGCATGTAGAAACGGGTAGTTGGCGGCAACCTCGGCGATATTCACATTGTGGGTTAATCGGCCAGTTGATGGATCTGTGGTTGTATGGATGCAGCTGGATATAGCCTTCCGCATGTCTTCGAGAACCACGGGGTCCGAATAAGTATAGTACAGCGCCCAAGAGGCTGCCGGGATGGTGTTGACTAGTAGGCCATAGCAAAGGCTGACGTCTAGATGCTCAATGTCCGATTGAGTCAGTCCACGTTTACTGTTTGCCACATGCCGGTCTTTGATGGCTTTGGATGCATTCTCCAGGCCGCCTGAAGCGTAGTAGGTTTTGAACGCTTCAAAGAGAAACTCCCGCGCCTGATTAGCTCGAGGTGCAAGGAGATTCGGTAGTATATTGAGACCCAAGTAGGCCAGGTCTTTGTCGAAAGCCCTATGTTGGTCTCTATTAGCCTCACACCTGAGGGCACAAACAAATTAAAAGCGTGGCGTACCAAAATGCTTTTTCAACCTCTGGGTCCTGATATGGGTTATGGCTGGCTCCGTATATAGCATCAGTGCTAGCCCTCGTCACCAGCTTCCGAACCCACTCAAACAAATTTATCCCTGTATCATCCTGCATCGCCGCTTTTACCACGTCGTCCATCCTCTGAGAAAAGCTCGCCAGCATTTCCCTTGTGAGTCTTTCGAGCTCCTCTCCGGGTCCAAATGCTTGGTGCATAACCTCCATGGAATCAAATCTGGCTCCATGCATTTGGTTTTTCTCGTGCATCTCATCCAGCAGCGAGTCCATGCAGGTTTGGGTCGGGACGAGGACTCGCTTCACAAATTGAATGACGTAAGGGGCGAACGATATGGCTTTCGCATGGCGGTCTACGGCAGCTACAAGAGTAGGCGAAGTGACGATGTATATCTTAGAGCGAGGGACTCGCAGGGTGTAGATCGGATGGTCTGGAAATTTGGATCTATAGATATACCACAGTTAGAAAGCTGACAGGAATGCCGTATAATTGAAACGGAGGAGCCAGCACGTACGATATCTTTGTGTAGTAGCGTGAGCCATGACGAAGCATGCCCAGCACATGGCCGATGAACGGAATGGACTGTGGGATCAAGGGTGGTTCGCGGGAATCATGGGGTACGTTGAGGAATCTATCAAGTATAAAATAGCCAGTGATGGCAGATAGGACAGCGAGTAGCCACGCCATGGTGAAGCCTTGATTCTGTTGTTGTTGCTTGCATACGTCTCGCGAAGACAGGAGGCGTTGACAGGACAGCTGAGGAAAAAGAAAACATGATCAACGTGCCTGCTCAAGTACCAAAGAGGCAGTTTTCCATCTCACAAACGGAATAACTGGGTTAATATATTCAACCAGGCCTTGGCTTTGATGGTGATCAATTAGGCTGTGTCTTTGTTTATCAAGTTAAGGTCCCAACATGCGTTGTTCCTGGCTACACTCTGAAAATACCTTCATACTTCAACAATGATATTCCCTGCTCTTTAGCCCTTCTCTACATCATTCCCCAGCCACCTCACCTCGGGGTTTCTGACAGCTTCATTGCATGAACAAGAGTCCACAGATGACATCTTGTATGCACAATTAGATGTTGCCACCCTTGAATAGTGATTATTTGGTTGCTTTTGGGTTTGCGGAGCCAACACTTAAGCTTAAATATTCTCCTTGGCAAATATCTAGAGCAAGGGAGAAGGTGATTAAGGCAGAATGTCAGGCTTTATGATATTCAAGTGATAGATGAGGGAGTGTATAGCTATACATGCTTAAGCTAGAACTCATTGACACCGCCTTACGAGGTCCAAGAACATCCTCTGTTATTACCAGGAAAATGAATTGGCAACTTCACCAGTGGTTCTTGATTGATTTCAAGAATCTTCACTCATTCTTCAGAGTTTTATTCTTTAACCAACGCTTTCATGGTTAATTTTCTTGCATGTTAAATTTCCAGAGGCGAATTTAATCCGCGAGGATGGCAATGGTTCCGGATACAGCATTACTAGCCTGCTTTGCCATTCTCAAAAGTGTTATGCAATTGTGATACCTTGGAATCTGAAATGCCTGACAACAGCTGCCTCCAATGTTTTCAAAAGCCAAAGGGTACCTATAGCCCGTTTTGTTCTCGCCACTGTACCGACACAGCAGGATCAGGCGCCCCGAAACTTATAAAAATCTCAGTGGGCCATGATATATTCGAGGATGGTACACAAATCTGAGAGCCTAGCACCCACACCCTTTTCCCTCCTACTTCCTTATTTCCTAGTTATACTAACTGGCTTCAGTTTCTCAAATGTTCCTGGAAGGTTGGCAAGGCCCACATATTCCGTACATCAAGAAGATCTTTCTCATAGTGTGCGAAAATGGCATGAGAACGCAATTTGAAGATTATCAGTTTGTCAAACCTCTCCATTTTACTTATACCTGTATGAACGCTGGTCTAACATTGGTATATTTCAGGGCAGAAATCGAAGGATATACACAATTCATGTCAAGGGGCATAACCCCGGGGAATGAGCAGTGCAAATTCCGCGGACTCCACCGCTACTGTACTCTTGGGGAAGCTAGAAATACTTCGCTCTGTAAATATCCTGCTTGTGGACTTTGTGAGTCTATTGGCAGTGGATTTGAGCTTCAATTGAGATCGAAGCAGGCGGGTAGCGGATTGTGAGTTACAATAAGTATTCGCGCCCTTTGGGTGAGGTGATGGAGAAACTGATTAGCTCCCCTATAGCTCCCGGCTTGGATTTGGACTGTACACAACTGCAGAAAGCTCTAAGTATGGCTTATGATGCCTTATTATCTTTCCTTTTTTTTTTCTTCTGATCGGCCCAGCCCTCCTGCTAACGTGCCTAACTTCCAGAGCAGACCTGTATGTGGGGAACTACCATGAAGATTCTCTCCATCGAGCCATGATGCTTTGTAGAGTTGTACTTGGAAGGTCCTATAAAACAACTCAGGACATGCCAGATATCGCAGAGCCTCCGGAGGGATTTGATTCGGTAAATACCACCACTCCGATTTTGATGTACCGTATACTCAGGCTCCTGACTTCTGACTTGTGTGTTTATAGGTCTATGCCGTACCTGGCCCATGTAGTCTATTTCAAAGTGATGAACGTGTTGTTTATGACCACCGAGCGATGATCCCAGCCTACTTAATCATGTATGACAACTGGTAAATTGGGGCGCTGCCAAAGTGTAGTGGAGTGCACGCTCGCAATTACTTTTTTGCTATTTCGTTGTACCTCAGGACAAACATAAGTTCCTAATATCACCTACATCGTGTTTAAAATTAACCATCAACCAGCGATAATTGAGTAGCTCTCTAAATAGGAAGTTTGTTCACTGGAATGAACGTCTAACTGAAAGATGTTATATCACGCCGGTGTCACCTCACTTCAAGGGACGTTAGTGTGTCACTCCCGAAAGTGTTCAAAGCCATGTTCACCCACTATCAACCAACCCAGGAGTCGTTAGTTTCCCTGTTTCGCCTTGAGCAGCTCCCGGCGAAGTAGAAAGAGTGCTTCGAGAATAGTTGCCTGTCTGACTTGCTCACGTGCCCCAGTGAAGTGAAATGGCCCGAACCCTTTGCTGCCACTTGAAGAGGCTACACCGATGTAAACCATCCCTACGGGCTTATCATCTTGGGGATCAGGTCCTGCCACCCCGGTCGTGCCAACCCCCCAGGAAGTAGGAGCCATGTCTTGCTGGGTAGTAACTGTTCTGGCTCCGGCAGCCATTTGGGCGGCGACATCGTGATGGATGACACCGTGCTCAGAGATCAATTCCCCATCGACTTGAAGAAGATGCTCTTTTAGCGGGGTTGCGTATGATACGACTCCGCCGCGGAAGACAGAACTGCAACCTTCGATTGAGGTCAGCGTCGACATGACACCCCCGCCAGTGAGCGACTCAGAAACACCGAGAGTCTCGGATGATTCCTTCAGAAGTTGAACGACTTCCCATGCAATGTGGTAAGCGGTTTCGGTAGAGCGAGGGGTATAATCCGGGTTCGTGGCCATTTTTTGTTGTTGCTAGTGGTGATTTTGAAGGTGGTATACTGTGGGGGGAGCGGAGGCCTGAAGGAGAACAGAGGATTTGGATATATAGGAAGAGCTTACCCTTCCATCAGGAATCGTGAGCCGTTTTATTTTGAAGACCAGTTGTGAGCCAGCCCAAGCAACAGGTGGTGCCAAGCGTGCGTGCAGACCTCGCTTCTGCCTACGTGGGCTGTAGCATTATTTTAGAGGAAAGGCATCAAATCCATCGTATTGGCTGACGAAGCACTGCATGGCGACCTGCATGACCCACTGCATTGTTTCGACAGGGGCTCTGCGGTGTACTCGTCGTATCACGATCCTATATATAGACCGTATATTGATTGCATGGAGTTCGCCCAAAGTCGCGAGGCTAAGATGTTGAGATGGCGGCTCGGCGGGTGGACGAGGGGCGCTAATTACATAAGCAGCGCGCGCGTGTCTTGGCGGCAAGGCTCGTAAGTCGCCGTTCTGGCGCTGATGATGACAGCGTAAACCCCATCAAGGGACGCTTCATATCCAGTTCTTCCAGCTTCTTTGCGAAGCCTTTCTACACCACAATTCACACTTCCTAGTAAACTGTGCTCAGCGTGGTTCCTACTGAGAACCTCCCCATAGGCTTTATCTTGATCTCTCATCTCGCACGAGGCGTTCCAACAAATGATTCGATTGTATGCACCTCACCTTCCACCCGCCCATCTTGATACTCGTTCCCATTTCAAGATACGCCTCGTCTGTAGTCTTCTAGGTTTCAATGCTTTTGATGGAGGCAGGAATAGCGCTGATCTAGACGAAAAGGACTATAAATATTGAACTTATCTCGACCTGCGAAGGATTACGAATCATCACCGGTCATCCCATGCCGTCTATCCCTCGACTCCTTTACCGGCTAATTTGAAAAGAAATCGTTCTCCGTGCCCCCGTTACACTTTACCGTGCTTCGGGATTTCGATCGCTTTTTCAGCATTGCCCCTTTACAGAACAGGAATGAGTGACGGACACCTGCTTGATGCTTTCAACTCCTCGTCCTCCATTTCGCGCCGCGGCGCTAGCTCGAGTGCAGCCTCTACGGTTAGACCACGGAATCGTCGTTTGATATCACTGGCCGATGATACCGATGATGAGCTTGGATCTTCAGAAGCCCAGCAGTCGTCCTTAACACCACATTCGGCACTGCAGGCCGGTGCTAGTACTAGCCGGCAAAGTACGAGGGCACAGTCGCCTTATTCATCACGGACAGCTTCGCCGCTCCCGAGCAAACATCCTTCGCGCGCTACTTCAGGATTATCTAATCAGGAGAGGTCTCCCGCCAGGCCTAGTGTCATAAATGGGTGGACAACTCCCGGCGGCAAGAAACCGTCTGAGGTAGCGACTGATATATTGGAGTCGTCATGGTCATCGCTACAGGGATTAGCATCAAACCTTTTGGGAAATGATAACACATCGAAAAATGGAACGAATTCCGTAAATGGCCAAAGGAGAAGAAAGCCCTCTGGGTCTAATGATCTCCTCGGCAGCTTTGGAGGCGGTATCCGGGGTCGCCCAGCGCTCCCCTCAGTGTGGGGCCCGTCAACATCTGACAATAAGCAATCGCAGCCCAGTTCAAAGGAAGAGAGACAGGCACTAGTTCAAGCTAAAAAACGGGAGATGTTGTTACAAGCTGACGGGGAAGTATTTGCGGACAGTCGTGGTAAACACAAGCGAAAGGACTCCGGGGACGTCCGTAACCCAGCTCTCTCCGCTCCAGATCGCGGCGAAGAAAATGCATTGGTGTACATACATCATGTCCAGCCGAACGATAGCCTTACTGGTGTTTCCATACGCTACGGTTGCCCGTTAGTCGTGTTACGAAAAGCGAACGGATTCTGGCCCAGCGACACTATACAATCTAGGAAAACCGTTGTTCTACCCACGGACTCGTGTGCTCTAAAGGGACGCCGCATACCTTCTGACCAACTGGCGGACCACTTTACTGATAATGACCCCAAGGCTCTCCATAACGAGCGGCACAACAGCTCTGCTAGACTGGGCTCTATTGGCACGGACAGCTTCGAGGATGGGGAACCCAGTACAAGGCATACCTCTCCCCCTTCGGTCGCTGGAACTGAAGCCAGTCAATCTACAGGCCCTTGGGAGCATGAGAGTTGGGTTCAACTAGAGGGCTTCTCTTCGCCTGTTGAGCGATGCCGTGTTCCCAGAAGCTCACTGGGTTTCTTTCCGAGGGCACGTCGAAAATCACACGGACAGTTAGTGGCGTATAGCGATTTCCCCGACTCTTTTTCTCTATCACCGCATAATTCTCACCTTTCTGAAGAGCAGTCATCCCAACCATCATCAGGCCATAAGCTGGACCTAGACTTTTCTCCCCCGCGCCCCCCAACATCTCATCCCCGTGATCGTTCAATGTCCAGTTCTAAATCCTCTCCTTCATACCGACGGCACCGGAGTCACAGGAGTATCGTTTTAACAGGCCCTGGTGGTATCGGTACACTTGATCGGACTGCCCTCGACCCAGGACCAGCACCAGACAAGTTATACTCTTTTGTGAATGCCCATATGCCGAATTTAATCGTCCCTCCCCCACCAAACCAACCATCCGTCTTCACTCCCCAAAACGATCGCATATCTTTTGACTCCGTAAACTCTGCCGCTTACTCGAACACATCATCCACTGGACTGGAGAATGTGGGTGGCGCCATCGAAGGATGGTTTCGAAAAGTAACTACCAAAGCAAAATCGAGCTTGCACGACTTGCAGGAACAGCATACTCTTGCACAGCGACTGAATCAGTTTGGCATCGGAGGTAATGGCGATCTAATCGAGCTTGACGATACGCGCGAAAGCAGTCGAACGCCTACTGGTAGTCGAGAAGGTGGCGGATACACGAACGCAACAACCCAAGCTGGGAAAATTAATGGTAATGATAATACAGCCAGCCTTGGTCCACTACCGGGGAGAAAACGCGACAATAACTCTTTCAATTCAGTCGGCCCTGCAACCACCCGTACAAGGAACAACCTCCGCGGTCGTCCCTCCAATGGGCCTGGATCCGGCAGACTCAAAGATGATTGATTGGTTTTTAATAGATTTGACACTGTTTTTCTCTCCTCAATTCCGAGGGAATATTCTGGGCCGGCTCCTTGTTTCTTGTTTCTCATTTGCATTTACTACTGGACTGGAGAGCGATCCTTCCCTGTTATATCTATCCTATATTCCCATTACAGCCTAATTTTCTCCGGCTCCGGCCCTGGTTGAGGCGTTACTGGTTGCTTTGTTATATTGGGAACCCCACCTATTAGCACTTATTATTGTAGTGAGTACCGCTCATCTTTGCGGTTTATGAAGAATATGCATAGCACATAACTTTAATTCCATCATTTCCAATGGTACCCTGTAGTCTATCCGGGAAAAGGAACTTGACATAAATTCCAAAAAAATAGTAAGTGGAGATGTATCTGTACAGGGCCAGTCTGCCTAACGTGCCTAATCCACCAAACCGGCGTGCTCCATATCTCTAGTGTGTTGAAAAATGGATGAATTTGAGATTCTACTCGGTATAACCGCGGACGACCCTGACCTCTACCGCCGTCCGTTTCTCATCGACAATCATCCTAATATGCCTCCAGTTCTGTTCTTTATCGGCCTTTTCAGGATCGTCCTCGCCTGATGTATCGACACGCTTGAACGCCCCGTCGCAAAGAGCGTCGGCGAACAATTCATATGATGGATAATCTGGACGTAGAAATCGGGAAAGTAAGAATGATGCTTTGTTTAGAGGAACCAGGGGAGAGGGGTCAACAAGTAGATCCACGGTACGTACAGCCATTGACAAAGTTGTTGACTTGCTCGACTGTCATTCCTTTGCCTGTTGCAGCCCGAAGTGTGCGTTCCTGTTCCTGACGCCAGCTATACACAAATTGTAGATCCATAGCATCACTAGTCGAGGGTCAGCAGGTGCGTGAGTATAGATTATGTTGATAACAACCTACATATGCATGAATGCATCAAGTTGACTAGAGTTACCACACAGTTAGCAGACCATATCCATACAGAGCGGACAATTTTCGGAAGGGCTTACTCCGTAAATACATCGTATCCCTTCAAAGCCTCATTGATGGCTAGCACATCCTCAAGTTTAACGTGCCCGAGTCGACCACGGTAGTTTTCACTATCATTCTCTTTCCTTTGGACAGCAGCCTCCCACATAGAGCGTATTTCAGCTTCTGGCAGGGCTCGAAATCCCACACACCACCCTTCAAAAATCACCACTTTTACATGCTGTTGCCCATGTTCAGTGTCATTGACTATCCTCCACTTATCCTCTGGTACACGATCCCCTTGCCCGTCAAATGCGGACTTGTCATAAGATGGGATCTTTGTGGGCAGATTGCGCCGGAGTGAGTCAAATACACTTGCTCCTAGAGCAAGGTCATGCGTTGATGGCTGACCACGGTGTTGTAAAAGAGGATTGGATGGGTTAGATGCTGCAAGTTTGACCTGATCAGCATGAGTGAGGTATATATCGTCGAGAGAAAAGGTTACTGTTGGTAGGTTATGCGGTGCCGAGGATAGGGTATCTTGTAGAATTGAAACGAGGACTGTTTTCCCCGCACCCTGAATCCCATTGAGACCGACAAAGAACGGTGGGGGATTGGGGTTGTCTACATGTCTTGCTTTGTGCACTTCCAATCTCTCGAGGAGGAAAGGAATGCAGACTTCAGACTTGTCATCGATGATATCTTCTGAAGGCATGTTAGTTCTGTTTCTGTAGAGAAGCAATGGTCCCCCTTGCTCCGCGCTGTCACCCAGCTGCCATTAGCTATCACGTGACTTCGCGATCTAGCGGGGGAGTAGCGGAGCCAGCTTGTTGCCCGAGGAAGCCGTAAACGACGGGCCACATTCATTGGTGGGTGCCGTGCCCCAGGCCTCACCAGAGTACCGAAGAACTTCTGGACTTGACTAGCAAAACCAACAAGGTGCGTAACTATGTACAACCGTCAAAACAAAGGGATGCTGCAGATGCTGCAGATGCCAAAACACTCGGGAAGCACATGATCTTCGACAGACAAAGCGCGTCACATGTGAGTGGTGGATCCGGTACTACCGACTACAGCCAATAATATGCTTTCTTCTGGATCCGGCCGTTGGTTTGTCAGCCACAGCTGAGCGTCAACGCATTTCTATTGGACAAGTATTGCCGGTGCTAGTCCTAATTCAGCACCCAGAAGTGACTTCTTTTCTGGCCTGTTTTTGCCCGGCAAAGAAGTACCGCCGGCGCCAAGCCTATGTCATCAGCGTCACACGAACGAGCCTGCCGAGGTCCAAGGAAGCCGTCAGCATCATAGCAATAACCGTCCGATCCAGCTACTTCTTCTTTTCTTTCTCTTCTTCTCTTCTCATTTATCTATCCTCTCCCTTCAAAGAGTTCTTTGTCTCTTTCTTTCTTTCGACTCTCATTCTATCAATCTCCTTCTCTCTCTACCTGATTAATTCCTGAACTTTTCTCTCCTCCCTTCTCCCCGTCTACTCCTCCTCCTGTGTTACCCCCCCTTCACAATGTCGCAGCTTCGCTACGATAATCAGACCGTTGTCGTAACGGGCGCTGGTGGCGGTCTAGGAAGGGCCTATGCTCTCTTCTTTGGCTCCAGAGGCGCTAACGTTGTTGTAAATGACCTTGGTGGTTCTTCGGCTGGCGAGGGCCAGTCCGCAAAGGTATGTTTTCTCTTTCGCCGGCCCCTTTTATGCTTATTTGTCCTTACAAACCTATGGAGTGATGCAGCTAACAGATTGAATTGATTATATGTAGGCCGCAGATGTCGTTGTTGAACAGATAAAATCCGCCGGTGGCAAGGCTGTTGCCAACTACGATAGCGTCGAATTCGGCGAAAAGATCATAGAGACTGCCATCAAGAACTTTGGCCGTATCGATATCCTCATCAACAATGCTGGTATCCTCCGAGATATCAGCTTTAAGAACATGAAGGACCAGGACTGGGATTTAATCGACAAAGTCCATGTTTATGGAGCTTATAGAGTGCGTTACCTTCCTTTGTTTGAATATTTCGAGGAATATCACGCACGAAAGTAAGCCACAACTAACGATTTGTCCCGCGATAGTGTGCCAAAGCCGCCTGGCCACATTTCAGAAAACAAAAGTTCGGCAGAGTTATTAATACCACATCGTCTTCTGGTCTTTATGGAAGCTTTGGTCAAGCAAACTATTCCGGTAAGACTCCTTGAACGTAGCCCCTGCGTTTTGTTTTTAACAATACTGACGTACTGACTTGTTTGTAGCCGCCAAATTGGGCCTGGTCGGATTTACCGAAACCCTCGCCAAAGAAGGTTTCAAGTACAACATTCTCGCCAATGCAATTGCTCCCATCGGTGAGTTCTATGTTGGTCTACTTATCTATATTCACACTCATCTATATTCACACTCACTAATACCGCCCGTAGCTGCCAGCCGTATGACCGAGACTGTTATGCCTCCAGAGCTTCTGGCCGCCTTGAAGCCTGAGTGGGTTGTCCCATTGGTCGCCACTCTTGTTCATAAGTCATCAAAGGAAACTGGTTCTATCTTCGAAGCTGGTGGAGGCCACATGGCTAAAATTCGCTGGGAGCGTGCCAAGGGTGCTTTGCTGAAACCCGATGCCACCCTTACCCCCGGCGCGCTCTTGCAAAAATGGGCTCAAGTCAGTGATTTCTCCGAGCCAAGCTATCCTATGGGACCAGCAGACTTCATGGGTTTGTTGGAAGCCGGATTGAAATTGCCTAGCAACACTGCTGGCGAGGAACCAGATTTCACTGGGAAGGTTGCGTTGGTTACCGGCGCTGGAGCTGGGTAAGTGATCTCAGAATAGGACCTATAAATGCTTAGTAGGTGTCTAACATTCAATACAGACTTGGCCGATCATATGCCCTGCTCTTCGCCAAGTTGGGTGCATCCGTCGTCGTCAACGACCTCGCCAACCCGGACACTGTCGTTGAAGAGATTCGAAAGAGTGGTGGAAAGGCAGTTGGATCCAAGGCTTCCGTTGAGGATGGTCCTGCTGTGGTAAAGGCCGCTATTGACGCCTATGGACGAATTGATATCGTTGTCAACAATGCTGGTATTCTCAGAGACAAAGCGTTCACCAACATGGACGACAACCTTTGGAAGACCATCATGAATGTTCACCTCAGGGGAACATACAGCGTCACCAAGGCAGCCTGGCCATATTTCCTTAAGCAGAAGTATGGACGTGTCGTCAACACTACTAGTACCAGCGGCATTTACGGAAACTTTGGCCAATCTAACTATGCTACTGCTGTAAGTTCTTCCTGTGCTTCATATCTTCAACTATCATATGTCTAACAATTGTTGGTTAGAAACTCGGTATTCTGGGATTCTCACGTACCTTGGCTGCTGAAGGCGCTAAATACAACATCTTGGTTAACACTATCGCTCCAAATGCTGGCACTAATATGACCCGAACCGTCATGCCGGAGGAAGCTGTTCGCGCCTTCAGCCCTGACCAAGTTGCACCAATGGTTGTCCTCCTTTCTTCTGACAAGGTACCAGCTCCAGCCACCAACGGTTTGTACGAGTGTGGTAGTGGATGGTTTGGCAGGACCAGATTCCAACGTTCAGGCGGCTATGGCTTCCCAGTTGATGTCGAATTGACTCCTGAGGATGTCGTTGCGGTTTGGGACAAACTCATCACTTTCGACGACGGCCGCGCAGATCATCCCGATAGCAGCCAGGCTGGCATGCAGAGCATCATGGCCAATCTTTCGAACAAGAAGGGTGAGCAAAAGGAGGAGGGTGGCGAGGACTTCTTGAAGGCCATTGCCAAGGCCAAGTCGATGAGCACCGACGGTACTCCATTCGACTATACTGATAGAGATATCATTTTGTATAACCTCAGCTTGGGCGCTAACCGAACACAACTCCCACTTGTGTATGAGAATGATGAGCACTTCCAGGCTCTCCCAACCTTCGGTGTTATCCCCTGGTTCAACACCCAAGCTCCCTGGAATTTGAGCGATATTGTTCCAAACTTCTCGCCCATGATGCTTCTCCACGGCGAACAGTATCTGGAAATCAGAAAAAACCCAATCCCAACTGAGGCCAAGACGATCTCCTACCCCAAGCTTATCGACGTTGTTGACAAGGGTGCCGCTGCCCTCGTTGTCATGGGCTACACCACGAAGAACGCTAAGACTGGTGAGGACCTCTTCTACAACGAGTCCACCATGTTCATCCGTGGAAGCGGTGGATTCGGTGGCTCAAACAAGCCAACCGTATCCCGCCCTGCCGGTGCAACCGCCTCCTACAAGCCACCACAGCGCCCGGCCGACGCTGTCGTCGAAGAGAAGACCGGCGAAGACCAAGCCGCCCTCTACCGACTCAACGGCGACCGAAACCCACTGCATCTCGACCCTGAATTCAGCAAAGTCGGTGGATTCAAGACTCCAATCCTCCACGGTCTCTGCTCCATGGGTATCTCCGGCAAGCACATCTTTTCCAAGTTCGGCGCCTTCAAGAACATCAAGGTTCGATTCGCTGGTGTCGTATTGCCAGGCCAAACTCTACGAACTGAGATGTGGAAGGAAGGTAATGTCGTGGTGTTCCAAACCACTGTGGTTGAGACCGGCAAGCCCGCCATTGCTGGTGCAGGTGTCGAGTTGGTGTCTGGCGGAAAGGCCGCTAAGTTGTAAAAATGATCTCTTCCTTTTTTCTGTCGTTTAACGTCCGGTTTTGGTTTCGAATATATATGTATATGAAGATATTTTAGTTGTTATTATTTAGCATGGCTCATTTTCAGTTTACATTGTTCATTCTCGGTTGATAATTCTCCTCAATATATATGTTGACTGATTGATTGATTGATTGATTGTCAGTGATAACTCAAATTCTTTAGTCTGCAACTATGAATATATCGTGACACTTGTGTAGATATCTCTTAAGTATGAAGAATCAGTAACGAGATCTGATATAGCCAGTTTTTTTTTAGCCTTAAGGGGCGATATTTCCCCTAAGCCCGCTAACTTCGCAGCGTCGTATTCATCCCAGCGTGAGTCGGAAAGTTCCTGAAGCCGCATGAGGCCAAGCAGGGAACATGGTAGGGTTTGGATGAACCAGACCTTTAACAAACAGCCTCTTTTCCTGATTTCCATATCACCCAAAGATCACAAGAAGCTACGTGGTTGATGGGCCTGTTGCTTTCTCCAGCTCGACTTTCGCCCTCCCCAGATCTCTCCATCCCCCGCGTCGTTCCCGCCCGCCGAACCCACCTCGTTGTCGATAATGCTGCGAGGACTTCACGATGGTCCTCTACCTCTCGATGCTCAGCAAGGGTTTCTCCAACCGTAGCAAGAGCTCCTCAGTCTCCTCTCCCTCGAATGCGTCAGCTACGTCGTTCTCCTCTTCCGCCTCCCATTCGGCTGCCCACCTTGCCTCCTCTTCCACCCTCACAGAAGCCCTACGTGGGAACCCGTTCGGATCGACTCCACGGTCATCATCTAAGTTGACGGAAGCTCCTCCTAGTGAAGCGGATGATGAGCAATTACGCGATCTACAAGAACTTAACGACTCGCTGGTTATACTTGCACAGCTGTTTCCAGATATCAAGATTGAGGTGTTTCGGGAGCTCCTCGTACGATTTGATGGGACCAGCAGATTGGAAGTATGCGTGGCACAATTATTACGGCACCAGAAGGAATGGGTGAAGGGCCGGTGGAATGTCCCCTCGTCCTCCTCGACGGAACCCGATTCTACAGCAGATCCTCCTCCTCTTCCTCTACAGAACGCTGCGACTGGTCATGCCGTGAATGTCTACAATGGTCTCGTCCCTACCGATGAGCTGTTTCGTAGCGATGAATACAAGGACGCGGTAAAAGGTTTGGTTATGCTAGAATTTCGGTCGCTTAGCAGGAGCACCATAGATGCTGTTCTTGCTGAATCCAACTTCTCCTACATTCGGGCCCGGCCGATATTTCAGGAGTTATCCCAGAAAACATGGAGAGCAACTCTGGGTAATATGTTTTCGTTTAGCAAGAAGAAGAAAGCACCGGACTCTAATGGCACGCCTCTTCTCACCTGGCAACGAGGGCATGATGGCGAACCAGAGCCTATCTTGAAATATACCGGCTGTGCCGAGTTAGATCGGGAGTTATATCATGAGTTTTTATACCCTCTCATTGCCCAGAAACGGGAAGTACAAGAAGAGGCCGATCTGAAATATGCGGAGGAGGTGAACGAGACGGAAGCACAAGCCGCCGATGCCCTATATGAGTGCGCTTGTTGCCTTTCGGACGTGACATTCGAACAGATCTCTACCTGTTCAGCTAGTATGCATGTTATCTGCTTTAGTTGTATTCAACGGACTCTCCATGAAGCTCTATTCGGCCAGGGTTGGGATAAATCCATCGACCCCACACAATCAACTCTACGATGCATTGCCCCTATTTCTAGCGGAAGCTGTGAAGGCAGACTAGGTGCAGCTATCGTAAAGAGAGCCATTTTAGCAGAGCAAGCCGGACATTTGACATATCGGAAGTTCGAGGACCGACTTGCGTCTGACACGCTCATCAAATCACAAGTGAAGCTAATTCACTGCCCTTTCTGTTCCTACGCCGAGGTCGATCCTGTTTTCGAGTCCTCTGGAAAAGGAATGACTTGGAGACTCCGTCGTGCAAGTCTTTTACCAACTCTATTCGTGGCAATACTTCTTCTCGACTTAATCCCATTACTCATAATTCCGGTTTCTATTGCCTTTCTCCTTTATCCATCAGAACTAGCGGCTATTCTGACCGCCTCCCTTCAAAACCTCTGCTTAAAGACACGCAATCAGCGATTTACATGTGCCAGCCCATCCTGCAGGCGTGAGAGTTGTATAACTTGCCATAAGCCATGGCGAGATCCGCACCGGTGCCATGAACCTCTTCTACTTTCTCTGAGGACTACAGTGGAGGCAGCTAGAACAGCAGCAGTGAAGCGTACTTGTCCCAGGTGCGGCCTTGCTTTTGTCAAAGAGTCGGGTTGCAACAAACTTACCTGTGTGTGCGGATACTCGATGTGCTATCTTTGTCGAAAGGCCCTAGGCCCAACCACTAATTTACTAAGAATGCCGCGCAGAGCACCACTTAATCCGGAAGGGATGAATGCAAACTATCTACAATTCGTGGATGGAGCATTTGAACAGCACGATGATGAGCCTCAGGGTTACAAGCACTTCTGCGAACACTTCCGCCTCAACCCAGGATCCCCATGCACGGAGTGTAATAAATGCGATCTGTACAGGGCAGAGGACGAAGAAGCCGTCGCACAACGCGCAGGAGACAAAGCGGAACGGGAATGGAGGATCCGTCAAGGATTGACTGGGAATTCTCTTCATGACTCTAATATTGCGACTGCCAAAACCCAATTCCAACGATCGCAACCACAAGGCAGAAGGCCAACTTTACCACAGAGTCAGACCCTTCGTCCATGGCAGTGGGACTGGCAATATGAAAACGGCAAGTCAAAGTTGACTTGGAAGTTTTGGACGGAGGACATCTGGCTCGATGGGAGGTGGAAAATGGAGGCGCAGGCGCTGGTTGATAGAGCCGTGGAAACGCTAATCACCGTTGAAGTCCCCTGAAAAAAACCATAAATATAAAGGGAGAAAGGACTATCAGTCTCCGCTCTACTTTCTCAACTCACGAATTTCTAATTAATTTTTTTTTTCTAATATGACGCGCAGGGAGTAATCACAGGACGGAGTTTGGTCCGCAGCATCATCGGGTTATCACCTCTTTTGAGCGGTTAAGGGGAAATGGGTCATACAACGAGGACACGGCAGTTAGGATACGGACATGGCAATTCTACTTATGCTTTCATTTTCTTTTAAAGCCGCTTTCTTGTCTCCTTTGATTTTCCTCCCTTTTACCTTGAGGGCCTGAATTAATACTCCACGTTTTCTTTCTTCTTTCTTTTTTTTTTCTGGCTTGCAACTTTTTGAAAGGAACTGGTAGAATTAGGTGATTCGGGGTATTCCACAGCTTTGTTGGTAGATATGAGCAATTGAATGATTCTTCTCTGCATACGAATGAGTGAGCTGTTCTCTCTAATAATTATCGACTTCATCTCTGGGGCCTTCTAGGCATCACGTGCAAAGATAACGGCCGCCAGGAACAAGCCGCGAAAGCAACTTCGAGACCACATGAAGCTCACTACTTAAACAGCTTACAACAATACCTCCAGCTCCAGCGATTTAATTTACATATTTTCGATTTCTCGACCACAGGATAGCCCTAAGCGCATCGCGTTCTACGCAGTTACATCGGGCACCACGAATACTACCAGTGCTTGAATAGCCACGTCAACTAATTCGCTCGAAACTTGTCGGTCTCGACTTTGGTGTTGCCCTTCCCCGCCTACACGGTCTGGAGCTGCTACCGGTCGCGGTTATTAGTTTTAATTCAGTGAAATATGGCAATGATGCCGAGTGGCAGTGGTGGGGGTTCAGGCGGAAGCCGAACAGACAGCCCCTTCGTGATCGATCACGATGATGAATCGTCATTGGACCGTGACTTTATTGAAGCCGACGAAGGTATGAAGCCACTATCTACCTGTGTTCTACCCTTATGCAGAATTATAACGATAATTGAATTGCGTAAACTGGGACCAATCCCCCGACTGACGCCATCTTTCTGAGTTTACTAGAAATCGAAGCCGATGACCCTCTTCATACGACCGACCGCACCCCTCTGACTGGGAATATCGCATCGGAGTCACGACAGCCTGTTTCCGGCTCATATCTCACTTCTTCGATACCAGGTGAAGATAGACGGGCGCCTCAGAATACAATTGATGAATCGGTGTGGGATACTGTCTCGCGAGATATGCTAGCTGTTTGGGAGAAGATGAGGCAGGTTCTCTGGCCCAAATACTTGCTAGGTGGAATGATGCAGCGCGGAGGTGGCGGTATCGGTGGCTCCGCTGAACGGGGTGAAATGACTGGATTTGGTGGCGGTATACACGGCCTTGTAGGGCGGTGGCCTGATGCCGACACCGTGTTGCAGGGTGGTATGAGCGAGGGTTTGAGAGATTGGGATTTATGGTATGTTTGGGAGATTCCCCCTATTCACATTCCCCTTGCCATTTCAACATCGTCATACTCTTATTGTGTTGAATTGAGAGTGATGGGATTTGGCCTTGCTAATTGTGGTTCGCTTCCAGGGGTCCGTTAATCTTCTGCCTGCTTCTCAGCATGTTTCTCTCCATGAGCAAGGGTGATCAATCTAGTCTGGTATTCTCGGGAGTTTTCTCTATCGTATGGATAGGCGAGGCTGTTGTAACAGCTCAGATTAAGCTCCTGGGCGGAAATATGTATGTTTTGAACCCCGTTCCTTTCGTATCATCAAATCCATCGTATGATTTCTTGTATGCCCTAGCTTGCTCGCTAACAGATTCTTCGCTCACAGATCATTCTTCCAATCGGTCTGTTTGATTGGTTACACGCTATTTCCATTGGTTATTGCTTCGCTGCTCAGTGCCCTTGGTCTCCCCACTATTCCAAGAATCCCTGTGTACCTCGTTCTTGTCGCGTGGTCTCTTGCAGCCGGTGTGAGCATCCTGGGAGGCTCCGGAGTTGTGAAAAATCGGGTCGTGCTCGCTGTTTATCCTCTATTCGTATTCTATATTGGAATCGGCTGTCTCTGCTTTATCAGTTGAAGGGTATCTCCGGATAGGCAAGGGGCGCTTGCTACGAGAGGTGCGTTCTCGTTCCGAAGCCTCAA
This sequence comes from Arthroderma sp. MBC 929, assembly GCA_030789285.1. Taxonomy (NCBI): domain Eukaryota; kingdom Fungi; phylum Ascomycota; class Eurotiomycetes; order Onygenales; family Arthrodermataceae; genus Arthroderma; species Arthroderma sp. MBC 929. The sequence goes on along the minus strand of JARJUX010000032.1, from coordinate 184,943 downwards.
ATCATCATAGCACGGTCAACTGGATTGTTCGGGCATTTCCTTTTTTCATGATCGGCCTGCACGTTTTTGCGGCCACCAAGTTCCAGATCCAAATGGTCACTGTTAATTTTCAAGCGTGGTTTATTTTCCTGTGCTATATCATTGATTTCGAATGTATTATTATTAGTCGCACCCCATGAGATATCTTGCAGGGCGTAATGAAATGATTCCTTTTTATCTCAGTGTCCTTGATCGTGCATGCAGACTGATGATTTCTCGCATTCCCAACCGCATTGCTTCCTGCAAGTATATTTCCCACCTCCCCTCCCACATTGGCCCTTTGCAGCCATGCGACTCATGACGTTGAAGATCTCGCTAGACCATACTGTCAGGGTTCTACTTTAATTTCAATATAGCATGCGGAACCTGCCGTCGCCACACCGGATAGGCCAAATCCTCCGAAGAGCGCGCGGGAAAAGGTACCGTTGGATGCCTAATACCGAATACGATCTGGTATTCCAGCCACATAGATACTCATACATAGTATGTAGTTACCACATGGCATTCGTATCACGCGGCCCGATGTGGGACTCGTTTGATTGACCTTAACGCAGAGGCCAGGCTGCTTAACTAGGAGCCGTGGAAAATGCTCAAGGCTATCTGTCTGTCTCTCGTGCGTAGAATGAGGTGGACACTCCCACATGTTTTCCAGGGTCATTGACCCCGCCTGTGTCTCTCGGTCCGGTATGATCTAAGCGATACCAAGCGAGGAGGCCATTGTTTTCGAAGCTCAAGGACGATAATATTTTTGCTGGGCTGGCCTGATATGCGGAGATGGGAAAGCAGGTCCGGCAGGACTAGCCTGGGCATAATCGTACTCCGTACTCTGTAGAGCACGCCCACCACTCTCGTATGTGGATATGAAGAGTGCAGGCTAGCACCCAAGGCCCAGCTCGATCATCTAGCTTGATATCGTCAGAGACAGCATCTTGCAGATAGAAGGTATTAGGGTTATCATTAACACCATTTTTTCTACGGAAATAATGCAGATGACTTATGAAGATGGGCGGTAAATCTGTCTCTGCCTGCTACGAAGAATTTGCCAGCAGGAAGCCCACAAGAAATCCCATCAATATCGTCGTATTGGTCTCCGTATAGATTCAGAGATAGATTGCTGTCCCTCGGGAATACTTTTAACCGGGCTGTGAACCCTGCAGGCACGCGAGAGATAAACAAAATCGAGTAAAAAGTTCCGACGACTTCTTCACACTCCAAGCATAACAACATCATGTTTCCTGCAGCTGCGGCCACTCTGAAGGGGCTCAACGACATGAAACATACCCACGTTTTCTTGGATGTTTCCTTGGAGCAGAAATTTTTGAAACTACGGCTTAAATCGCCGCGTGCATAAGGGCTGTTATTCTACCGGCGTGCAGCCTTGTGATGTCCCCAAGCCGCCATCTTGGCCAGCGAATTTTTCGACCTCTCCTATGACCTTCGCAGCCTTCAGGCAGATCTGAGCACTCGAATCTAGCATAAAGAATCCTTTCAGTGATCAAGATTTACATAGGCCAAGGTGCAACAGATATACAGTCAATCCCACGAAACTCGGAGTCTAAATATAGTACCAGTCTCGTCACGGAATCTTCTCCGTGGGTCTTTATGCGTGCATACGAGGCGCATCTATGAAGATGGATGAACAAATTTTAATATCCTGTGGCTTCGATATGCCTCCAGGCAGCAAACTAAACTCCGCATTGTATGCAACTAACACAGCTTAAACCTAATGGAGCTCCAGCCCGCACGTTGTTTTGTCTCCTGAACCCGCTTGATAGCGCGACTCCTTCACCGGAGTGCCCCATACGGGTTCAGGGTGGGCCTTGTATTCGTGTCAGCACTCATAGATTGATGGAAGGCAAAGCCTGCTAGGGTCAAGATACCCTGAGCCCTCAATTTAGAATCGGAGAGGACCAAGAAGAGTTAAGAGAGGGGCAAACGATCTGAGGCATGCATATAGTGCGTTTCTGCGGGTCTTCTATCGCATGTATCTCTTGGCCGAGACATGCCTTTGAGCAGGGCCGCTATTGGCATGATGCTCTATACGATTACCGTCCGAGTCTTCATGGAAATTATCAAATTCCCCTAGACTCGCCCTCAGAGGTGACAATAATAAATGTCGATCTCCCAGCTCATGTTTCCTCTGTTTCTATCACCACTCACAACGACTTCTGTGTTGCACAATGGAGCTTCTATTCTCCCGTTTAGCGATTGCTAAAGCACTTGCTATTGCTGGCCTTTGGGCTGGCAGTGCTCTTGCAGTAGAACAATCCGTCACGCCATCATCCAAACAAACTCGCCAGACGCCAGAATGGCCTTCCTTTATCCCCTCCGTCAATGAAGACTCTAATGAAAAGGTCATCAAATGCGAGTACCCAGACATGAAAGGATGGATCCACTGGGGAAAGAGGAAAGGTGACTGGCTTCGATATGTTGGGCGAGATGAGCCGGAAATCAAGGCCTATAACATCGAGACCGACAACGACAAATATGTTCCGAAGGGAATAACGAGAAAGGTAAGTCAACAATACTCAAAGCTGAGCCCTATAATTTCTAGCTGCTTACTGGTTCGTCTAGTACAACATCGAAATTACAAATGGGACTGTCAACCTAGATGGAAATGATTTTCCCCATGCAAAACTCTTCAACAAGAAGTATCCCGGACCCTGGATCCGTAAGTCTCAGTGTGGCACGAGTCCGCGTTAGACATGTACGTATGCTAATCTATATGATCAGAGGCCTGCTGGGGTGATGATGTTGGTAAGTGAGAGGAACAATGGTCTCCAAGATAAACGTCTGGCTCTAACACTTAGATACTAGAAATCACTGTCACGAACAAGCTTGATTATAACGGCACTGCAATCCACATGCACGGTATTCGGATGATGAACAATAACCTTATGGACGGTGTTCCTGGTATCACCCAATGCCCAATCCCTCCTGGTTCTACTTTCACCTACAAATTCAAAGCAACCCAATATGGCACAACCTGGTATCATAGCCACTATTCTTTGCAGTACGCCGATGGAATGGTTGGACCAATGACTATTCATGGGCCGACGTCCGCAGAATATGACAACTCTATTGACCCACTCCTGATGACCGACCATAATTATCGAAGTGCTTTCCAGGATTATTTTAAGGAACTAGAGGGCTATCCACCACCAATGAGCAGTATCCTTCTCAATGGAAAAGGTATTGTCTAGACTGTTACGCCTTTGGTGTTAACTCTTCACTAACTCGAATGGAACAGGTGACGCTAGTGGGAAAGGTGGTGCAGACAAAAAATACAAGACGGTGATCAAGCCAGTGAGTACTTCTTGGAATAACTCAAGCCAAAGATATATGCTGACAACCTCCTAGGGAAAGAAATATCTGCTCAGATTGATCAACACCTCTGTTGACACCACGTTCGCATTCTCAATCGATAACCATAACTTCACTGTGGTTGGGATGGATTTCGTCCCTGTTAAACCCTACGAAACCGACCACATCGTTGTTGGAATCGGTTAGTCTTCATCTCACATCCTTCTTATCCCAACCCCTTGCCTAACAGCTCTATTCAGGTCAACGTTACCACGTCGTCGTTCAAGCCCTTTCAAAGGAAGAAATCAAAAAGAATCCCCGATATTGGATACGAACGACCCCAACTCCAGGATGCTGCAACTTTGTAAACAAAGAAGAACCAGATGGCAGAACCGGTATTCTCTACTATGAAAAGAACGACGGAAAAGTACCCGAGACGAAAATCGGAGATTTCCCAATCGAATGTCGCGATGAGCCCTTTGAGAAGCTAGAGCCTATGGTTGAATGGAATGTGCCCGACCCAAAGCTCGGCCTCCCTGGAATTTTCGAAACTACGGGAGACGTCGGTGTGAACACTTGGAGGCTGCCGGGACGCCCAGAGTCGGAACATTTGGTATCCAATTGGGCCATTGGACCATCGCCCATGTACCTCAACTTCTCCGAGCCGATAGTGAAGAATCTCGACAAGAAAGAATGGGACGATACATGGGTTGTATACCCGACTGAGGAGCATCTTGTTAATAAATGGGTCTATCTTGTCGTTACCGGCATGAAGACCCAGAAGTTCAAGATTCAAGTCGAAGCTGCTCACCCGGTAAGAGCCCAGAGCACAGTTTTTTACTTCTACGCCGCACTTCCCTTTTTATATTTCCCTTGATAGCAAGAATCACTAACATGTCTATTTGATGACAGCTTCATTTGCACGGTCACGACTTTGCCCTTCTACAACAATCAGAGGAACCGTGGAGTATTGACCGATTGAATCTCAAGCTTGATAACCCACCACGTCGAGATGTCGTCTTACTGCCCGCCGGTGGATTCGTTGTTATTGCATTCAAGCCTGATAATCCCGGCTCGTGGCTAATGCACTGCCATATCGCATGGCACGCATCGGCTGGCCTTGGATTGCAGATGCTTGAGCGAAAAGAGGACTTCAAGAAGGCGCTCAAGGATAACCCGGAAGATTATAACGCCATGGAAAAGAACTGCAAGGAGTGGGATACGTGGTTCCTCAATAGGGATAACCATTGGAATGGCGACGACTGGTTCCAGGATGATTCTGGTATGTAAAAAGAAGGGCGAGCTCGATGTGAGACTTGGACTGTTTCGATTTGAACCGTCGGTGAATGCATTTTTTTGCGGGATTGTATATTTGGGATTAAAAGGTTTTAGAGCACATATATTTTTTCTTTACTTCATTTGTATATAGATAACTATAGAGATAATAATGTTATTATGGGCGTATTGCCTACCGATTATTTTCCTACCGTTTTGATTTCACTAGAGCTCTTGAAGTCTCACAAGCGTAGTCCAAATTCAGCATATCGAACAAGCTGAAATACTGCTACTAATAACGTCATTATTATGACTGTGTGCTAGACTATACCTAAATTGGGATGAGCACAGCCATATGGAAAAATGTCTTTGAAGATCTGCCATATCCAGCCTTCTTGTTGTTTCAATCCGAGTGAAGGAAGACGGATGGATTACGATTTGTCACCTGGGTACACAATCTCAGGGGTACGAGCCAGGGGGCCAAGACGGCCTGATGTTTGGCAGATGGATTGGGTCCCCCTCAGAGCCGCAAGAGCGCACAATCTCTTTGCGTCACGCTGAATTTGGGTTTCTTTTTTGTCCGTCGGAAAGTCGACAATCCCGGCCCCTTTCTCCAGGGGAGTTGCAAGAACACGTATGCGACCGGGGCTCCTGTGTAGGGAAACACTCTGGAAATCCTTACAAGTTCCATCGTCGAGAAAACTGCCTTGGAGGCGTCTCTCAGCTGTTGGTGTGTTTTTTAGCGTCAGTATGACACCCGCTTATGGATTCCGTTACTAGACATCTAAGCCCAGTTGGAAGGACAACTCAAAAACCATCAGGAGGCGAATGGCAGGGGCATCTTCGGCACCGCTGAAAGGGGGCAAGGCGGTTGATGTCCACCTTAGGCCACCCATCCTGTCCTCGTGGGAAGCGTCGAAATACGAACGAGCATCATTCGACTGGCGAGGCACAACGAATAAGCCACCGGGAGGAGACGATGGTGTTTTCGTGATCAAGAGCTTGAAGCATGATAGGCCAGCTTATCCATGCTGAGATGACGAGCTGGTGTCTGCATTTTCAGCTGCAAACGAGCATGATTGGGGGGGCTTTGCAGAGACATCAGCGATGTGCAAACTTTCTGCTGCTCTCTTTTCTTCTCCCATTCCTCCCCCACCTCCTGGCGGGCGCCCCGTCGCTCAGGCCCAAGCCCCCAAAGAAAGCGCCCGCTAGTTTTCTAGCTGCTGCACTAGGCGGAACTAAAGACGGTCGCCAAGGCTGTCGGTCATAGACAGCTCATGCCTGCTGGGATTAGATAAGAGAGCGGGGGGAGGGCGGCTCATGAAGTGTATGTAGCTATATAAGTAGGAGTGTGCAAGAGAAGCGGCAGAATTTGATCGTGAACAAAGCTTTCACGAAGTTGGTTGGTATCTTGCTCAAAACCTCGATAGTAAGCTGTGAAGATCGAGAGAAAATGACAGTGACAGAAGCTCCAAAGATTGTGATTGCGGTGATGGGGGTGACGGGCGCGGGGAAAAGTACATTTATCCAAACTGCCACTGGTTCTGATGAAGTGAACATCGGGCATACATTCAAGTCTTGTAAGTTCATATACCCCTTTTTTCGCTGCCGTTAAGTTGGTGGAAACCATCCTAACAATAACTATGCAGGCACTGCCTCCGTTTCTGCGCATACATTTCGCATGGACAAATATGAAGTCATCCTGATCGATACTCCTGGATTCAATGATACCTTCCGCAGCGAGACAGAAGTCCTCAAGGACATCGCCAACTGGCTCGATTACACCTACCGACTCCCTCCACACGTCAAACTCACCGGAATCATCTACATGCAGTCCATCACAGATCGTAGGATGTACGGCTCCACGCTCCGAAACCTGAAGATGTTCCGAGACCTCTGTGGTGAAAACCCCATGCGCAATGTGATCTTCACAACCACCGGCTGGGGCACGGCCGAGAAGTCAGGAGAGCTCACCAAAGCTAAGGAAAACGAAGTCGAGCTCCGCGATGACCCTGCCTTCTGGGAACCGATGCTCAGAAGAGGTGCAACAATGGCCAAATTCGAAGACACCCGCGATTCCGCACTGCATATCATTTCTGCTCTTGTCGATGCAAACCCCGTTGTACTTCAGATCCAACACGAATTGGTTGATGAAAGCAAGAACCTCATCGACACCACTGCTGGTCACACAGTGAACGAGGAGATGAAGAGATTGGAAGAGAAATACGCAAAGGAGATCGCCAAGGTGCAAGAAGAGATGCAACAGGCTCTGGCAGACCGTGATTCCGAGCTCCAAAGTGTCCTTGAAGAGTCCAAGGAGAACTATGAGAGACTGCGTGAGGAAGCCCAACGTGCGCAGGACGCGTTGCAGTACGAGCGTCGAAACGAGAAGCGTCGCCTCAACAACGAGCTTGAAGGCGTAAAACGCCAGCTTAAACTCAGTCAAAAACGACAGGAGGAAGAGCTAGAATTAAAGCTCAAGGCACAGAAAGTTGAAGATGACATGAAATTCGAAGAAATCGTGAAGACACTGCGCGAGAACGGTCACTTCCTTCGCAGAGAAGAACGCGAGCTGCTTGAGAAGGAGCTGCGAGAATCAGAGGCCGACGAGAAGAAGAATAAAAAAAAAAAAGGCCGCGGCACTAAACTCCTCATCGGATTGACCCAGATGCTTGGAAGTGTCGCCATGGGCCTGTTGGGTTTCCCAATGCTGCTGGGAGACCCCTTTGGCAACATCTCAGCCGTATTCCAATAGGGGATAGAAGGCTGGAAATACGATGGTTGACGATGATGACGGCACGATACTCTTCTCTCTCTCTCTCTCTCTCTCTCTCTCTGAATCAGCGGTGCATTTTGGGTTCTCTTTTTATAATGATTTGAATGTTTTTGAGATATTTGTAAAAGAAGAAATGGTGAACTATCACTTTTCTCTCGCGATGTCATTTAAGCTACACTAAATTGTTCAACGCTAGCATAATAAATTGCTTAATAATACAACTTTACCTTATCCATACACCAAACGTCCAAGAATTGGAAAATAGTAGGTCCACATTTTAAGAGAGTCATTGATATCCAAGCAAGTATATATATATTCAACATCAATCAGTCTTAAGAAGAACAACCGCCTTCGCCCACACTCGAGGCTGCTGGAAATCTTCACAGTCATCGTTTCCAAAGGCAAGAACAGCTGGATGCACTACTACCGCAATACGCGCCCCATCATGGCTATGATCTTCATCATCTTCCAAACCCTGTGACGGGTGAGCTTCCATCAACCGGGATCCTGCTCTATATGATTCCGCCTGCAGTGTCTCGAGATGGTGGCTCTTGAGAAATGACCGTTGCGTCCAATATCTGGTTGCCAGCTGCCCAGCATCGATGTAGATACGTTTCAGTTTCTCCAACCTAACCAGCTCTTCAGCAGGAGGGATCTGGCGGAGTAGAGGCTTCACGGGTCCTGTGGCAAATTTCGTGGCAAGCAATGTGCTGCAGTTATCGATACGAGCTTCCATAGCTTTGGCTGCTAGCCTCTCTTTCTCATTCTTCGCAGTGGCTAGGGGTGGGTTGTATATCCGGAGTAATTGGGAGCGCCATATGTGAGCCTCTCGGTCATCCACTAGGTATTGTACGCGGCAAAGTCAGTTATATGCAAGAAATTAACTAACAGTTACAGCTTGAGACGGGCACTCACAGTCGATAACTTCGTTATACACTTCCATGAGGGCGTCACGTAACTTCCTTCTCTCGCCGCCTTCAGAAGTCTCTTCATCCCCCAGGAAGTAGAAGGCATCATCAAACACTTGGGAGTAAATGTCGTGAGCAAGAAGCGAATTTAACAATATAGACGGTAATCTGCGTCCCATCTTTCCCGCACAGAGGGATTCCGGGATATTTCCATTACTCGCCAGGCTCAGAACTTTTCCTAGGTTACCGAGAAATTGGGCCTTCTCCTGTCCTTTCAGCTTTAAATCGTCCAGCGCCTTGGTTGATTCAATTGTATATTCTTTACTCCAATCTCGGATTCGTCTCTGGAGGAAGTTTAAGCTGTCTCTAATATCCCTATCCGGCTGAGCAGTCCACCTGCCCTGGCTTACCCTTCCGAATGCTTTCTCCTGCGTTTGGCGGATGACGGAATTCAGCTCCTTTATTTTTTCACGAAGCTCAAAGTTCTCTTGATTCACAGCCGCGGCTGCCTCCCGGTGGTCATGTATCGCTTTTCTCTGGTTCGTTACTTCTGTTCGGAGCGAGTTTAGCTCCGCCTCCTGCGCCTGTTCGCGGTTTCTGGCTAGACGAGAATACCAGGCTGATTCTCCAGATGTCGGCACTGGCGGTAGTGGTGGTGGATGTGGCGACGCTTGCTGCTGATGCTGATGCTGATGCTGATACTGATATTGATATGCCGTATTGCTGGGTGGTCTGCCTCGCTCGGCGGGGGGATAGCTTCGAGGCATACGAGTATTCATCGCTCTCGCAGTTGAAGCAGGCTCACTCGGCTCAGCGGCCGGGTCAACTTTTAAAGCTCTAGTATTCGGTTCTGACGCTTCATGGGGCTCATCGGAATGTATTTTCGTCTCGAGGCTTTCAGGGGCGCTCTCAGAAACCTGAGGCTCCAAGTGATTCGCGCCAGGTCCAGGTCGCTCAGATGTACTCTGTATGTCGCTCATCACTGTTCCCATGGGTGGCTGCGGTGCACCTTTCTATTTCCCTCTTTGTTAGCTTTCTTGTTTCGAAAAATTCAACAGATCTATTTGAAGAAAAGGAGCCAGTTAACCCAAAAAAGATACATCTTCACGATGAAATAAACAAAGAAGACGGATTGACACAACCTCTGAGCCTTTCGAGTCAGCCTCCATTATGCTCGCTGAGCGAGAACCGGCTTTGCAACACTGAGTATTTGATTCCTCCACTACGAAATACAGAGTACGTATGGGCGTCTCCTTGTCACTGGCTCAGCTTCCTCAGCCCCCTTGTTCGCTGCGCTATATATTCCTTCCCCTCTTTCAGTTATGGCGGGAAACTCGCGGAAATGACAAGCCAGCAAATGATGGGCACGCTCAATGACAAATGCTTCCCCCCCCAGCAAAACAGTTGCTTTTTTCTCGCTAACGATCTTCAGTTGCCAATGGGCAGTGTCGAACGGGGGCGAAAAACACACATGGAAAGGCGGGCAGGTGAGGCTCTGTCACAGTCTGCCCTCAACCAGGCTCTTCGTGTCGATGTCACCAGCTGTAGGACAAGGTTCGAGACCCCACGGATAGACCGAGCGAGGCATCACTTCTCATCCAATTGTCTCCTGCATGGCGAAGTTTGTTTGTGCAGAGCCAGCTACGTGTGCCGCTTTTCTCTTCGGTCTCTTCTCTTTTCTCTCCTTAGCGCAGTTGCGAAGCCACCCCAGGGGCCATGATGCATCGTTCTGCATGTCCCCACTAACGCTACCTGCGCCGCCTCATTGGAGGTCTGACCGATCTATCTCTGACGGAAGCGATGTTGAAGCTCTTGGCCTCCTGTCATTTTTTTAGCCCCTCTGGGTTACCTCTGGCGGGGGAGGTAAGCCTGCCTGCCTGAAGCTTGAACAACGGTCCATATATTTTGATCCCGAGCTTGAAAATAAATTCATCTATCTCTGATCTTGCTGCAACTTTCATCCCAAAAAGAATTGTCGTTACTTCTGAAGAATAACTATCATTTCGTTGATTGCTCCTAGATACCTCTCACCTTACGTGCTGCTGGTTTACACGCGCTTTTTGGTGTTCTGCCGAGATGGATCTTGGTTCGCGGCATAAAATAATTGTAGGGGTAGACTATGGAACTACATATTCAGGTACGTATAATATTTATTTTATAAATTATACTTCAAATCTTTTGAAGCTGCTCTAACTCGTTGACTTCGCAGGCGTTAGCTGGGTAGAGTCGACAAAAACCCGCCTTGAAGACATCAACGTGATAAACACCTGGCCAGGCCATAGAGATTCAACATGGAAAGTACCATCAAGAATCGCTTACGCCAACGAAAATAAAAGCAAAACCAACAAAGACCTCTGGGGTTTCGAAGTCACCCCCAACTTGCTCTGCTACTCATGGACCAAACTCCTACTCGACAAGAGTGCTCGACTTACTGAATTCGATGACCCTTCGTTGAAAAACCTCTTTGGCTCCGGCCTCATGTCCCTCCCGCGAGGAAAGGTCGCTCAAAATGTCGTCGAGGACTATTTCCGTAATCTTTACAAGTATGTCAAGCACCAGTTAGAAAAGAAAATCGGCCCAGGTGTCTTCGAGGCGACACCCATGGATATCTATCTGACCATGCCGGCTATCTGGTCGGACCAAGCTCAGCTCGCTACCCGCGAAGCTGCTAAAGCCGGGGGGTTTGCTTCGAGGCCGCATGACTCGATCTACATGATCGCTGAGCCTGAAGCTGCCGCCATCTCAGCAATAAAGCCGCATATTGGCCCTGGGGCTATAGACCCGGTTCAGGTACGTCTCCAAGCTCCCTAGAAAGGATGAGTGTTGGTTTAGCCTGACACTAACCATATTCTGATAGCCTGGAGAGGGTATCTTGGTATGTGACTGTGGAGGAGGTACTGTGGATATCACCACATACACTATCTTGCAGGCTGAACCCACATTGGAGTTCGAAGAATTATGTATCGGAACAGGTAAGCACTCATTCGCTTTCAACGCTATTCTGCAGTACCAGCTTAATAACGCCGCATCTCTCAATTCTAGGTGCCAAATGTGGCTCAACGTATATTGATCGAAACTTTAACCAGTGGATGGAAGCTACCTTTGGAGAGGAGTATAAGTCCGTTCCAATGAAACAGAGAGGGCCTGGGAGCAGATTTATGAATTCCTTTGAAAGCGCAAAGCGAAATTTTGGCGGCCCCAATGACGATAGAGGCGTCGAAATTGGTCCTATCAGGATGGACATTATGTCGTCGATCCATTATGATGAAGAAGAGTTAGTTGTGAAGCTGTCAAAGTAAGTCCCGACTCAGACCCCTATCTTATATTCTGTGCGGGCTCGTTCCTAATGAGGCGGTAGACGCGACATGCAAAAACTCTTCGACCCTGTCGTAGTAGAGATCATCTCTCTTGTGAACTCACAAGTCAAAACAGCCAAAGCAAAAGGCAAAAGCATAGATGTAAGAACTCGGTCTCCATTCTTGCAGCTATATGGAATATTTGCCCCCCTAACAGTATTCTTTTTCTTCAGAGATTGATCCTCGTTGGAGGTTTCGGCGATTCGGATTACTTGAACTACCGGCTAGGGGAATGGTGTAGAGTAAACGACATAGGCTCAGTCACCTGTCCTCCTGATTGGTATGAATGCAGCTCTTTTTCAGTAGCGCGCTAATTCTCCGGTGGTACTGACTTATATCTATCACAGCCAAGCAGCCATCGTGAAGGGTGCGTGTCTTCGAGGCTTGGAGGGGTTGAAGCCTAAGATAACCCACAGCCGCCGACATTATGGTTGGGAATGGGGTAAATCATTTAGGCAAGGTATTGATTCAGAATATAATGCCTATAACGACCCGATAAGTGGCGAGAAAATGTGCCGTGGAAGAATGGAATGGGTTATTCCGAAAGTAAGCGACAACTATTTTCCTGGTTTATAGTTGTCTTCTCTTCAGATATGAGTATTGGAGAGGCTAACCCATTCGTTTTTTTTCAATCTAGGGGGGGCGGCTTGACGAAGATACGAAGATTTCAACATCCATTCAAAGTACCTTCAAAAAGGATTCAGTCCTCGATGAAACCATTGCGTTATACTCATCACTCATGGATGAACCTCCCGAGCGGTCTGATGATCCCGGAATCGTGAAAGTGGGATCCATCCGGCCAGCGTTTTCTCTTTCAAGTTTCCCCAACGTGCAGACCGAGCAAAGTAGGTCGGACAAATCGGTGTATCACCGGTTTAGGTACACGATGGAAGTCAACTTCAGGTCTAAGGAAGGAATCTTGAGCTTTGATGCGAAGGTGGATGGGAGGGTCATAGCACACGCGAACCTGGACCTTGACACTTGAGGCCAGCAATATTCACCAGGTTTATCGTCGTTGTGACATATTTGCTTATTTCATTTGTCCCTTTTAATTGCCAGGAGTTGTACGGATACGGAAAGGAAGCTGGGGCCTGGAGACGGGGGAATCAAATGTTACCATGAAATTGAAAATAGATGCCTCTCACCTCATTCTTGTATATGTATGGGCATCAGTTGCTGTGTAACCGATTAACCACACTGATAGTATAAGCTATGGCACATATCCAAGTGACAGAGCACCAGCGGGTAGAACTAAACATCAACAGTGTTTGTTGGGGGGTGCACTCCATCTGATGACCCAGGTATCGAGTCCTCAGCGCCGTCGTGGCCTCACATGAGACACTCCAGCGCTCAGAGAACCAGCAACAGACACTCCCACCCCGTATTTCATAGGGATAATCAGTGGTATGCGTCAACTTCCCTCACGACCTTCCACACACCATCGTCAAGTTCCTATGTGCATTTCCCCGGATGCATTCCATAAATAGAAACCCATAGAGCAGCCCCTGTTCAAGAGGCCCCTGGCCCTGTGACTCAAAGAATAAATCTGTCACACAAGTAAAGATGCTGATAGGCAGATCCCAGGCATCGCTGCCTTTTACCCCAGGCCGAACTTGACGGTAATGCCGCCAACGAAGCTTAAAACTAGGCAGTGCAGGCCGATTGGGCGGATCTACATACGATCGAGGTACTAACAAAGCTTGTATTGATGGATCGAAGTATCTCGATCCATGTCAAGCTGAACATAACCCTAGCGTCTCCCAGTCTCTTTGCACTAGCTGGTTCATCAAGAAGGAAAATCGTGACAAAGCGAGAGGTCATGGACGAGCAGACAGGGCAAAAGAAGAATGATCCGCGTTCAGACACAGCTCAAACGGAATCAATTCGTGACAAAGACCTTCACAATGGCTGCAGTTTCAGACAAAACTACCCAGTAACATCGAGACATCGACTTTAGCCTCGTGTCACCTTAGAATCGCTCATTACTCGCCGATCCAAATTACAGCCGTTTCCAAACTCGCTCTTGTGCTCTACGTGGAGAAACTGCTGATTGCTATCGAAGCTAGCAAACCCGCTTGATTCTTATTCGCTCATATGAATGGCAACTCAATGACTCGCGGGTTGAGCTTACCTACAAAGCTTTTTAAGCCAAGCGGCCAAAAAGCTGCCATCCGAGCCTTTCTTTCAAGAAGTCCTCGGGAAAGCCGATCATCTCGTACTTTCGGCAGAGGAACAGGTTTCTCAGAACGCCCGGTTCTCTTTTATTGGATATTTGCAGCAGGTTGTGTGACGTGGACGTCAAAACCCCAAGGGCTTTTCAGCTTGTTTGAATACGAAAGGGTGCCGTTTAGGGAATGAAATGGCTGGCGAGTCGATTGGTTATGATGGAGATGATCGACAAAGATACTAAATATATCTCGTGAATGAGTGGCGATGGGGAGAAGAGCAGGCTGTTGAACATCACAGAGTCCGATAATAGCCAGAATCAGCTTGCTCTACCCCCTCACCTAAGTCCGGAGGCAAAGGTATAAAAGGAGGATAGATTCTGCCTCATCTCCAGCTTTCTTTCCATCAGAAGCTCAGCAGCTCATCAACGCAATCATCAATCCTCAGCATCAGCTTATCCAAATACTTCAACTCACTTCGAGTACCCAGCAAACAAGCAAAGGGCTTTATTATACCACAATGCATTATCCATCTGTTCTTGCCTCTGTTCTCCTTGGGCTCGCCACCCTTGGCCAAGCCATGCCATCCAATGCGGATCTTATCCCCGCCGATGCCTACAAGAGATCGATCGCTCCTCAGGTTGTTCAGCGTATCAACGATTTCCGCGTCAGCAAACGCTCACTGACGGACTCCCAACATTCGTACCTCGATGATATGGTGGCAAGAGTCAAGAGAGCTGATAGCTCTGGTCTCTCCGAGCTCGCAACAGAGGGGGAGAATCTTTTCGGAAGAGATGCTCTTAACAGCGTGTTCTACGGTAATGCTCCGAGAGGATACAACGAAGCAGAACTCCAAGCCCGGGACCTAGACACCCGCGCCGCCGCGTGTGAGTGTACCGACAAAGACGCGTATTGTCCGGATACATTCAACTGCCGATACCAGATGAACAACTGCCAGATGCAGGATAAAGGGTGTGGTACTCTTGGACTTTATGTTTGCAACGGGCTTTGTGGGAAATAAAGCTGGAATATCATTGCCCTCAGTTTCCAGGGTATAGTTATTTTCGAGGAAGGATCTGTTGCTCTTGTTAACACTTTGTATGCGACCTTATGGACCAGTTGGAAGTATATACATACCTATTCTAGTGCAACAATCAATGAAGACGTGTCGTTAGTTGATGCATCGTGCCAAAGATATGAGTACATTTTAGAACACGCACTGTAATCCAGTGCCTTTAGACTGATAGAGAAATTCATTCGCTCATCTCTGGACGGTCGCAGGAGTACTCCTGTTGACTAGTCGAAGGCTAGCGGGATGGACTACCCCTGTAGAGCGAGCGATCTTACTCATCCCATTGCGCAGGGTTCTCCAGCACTGCGTAAATTCTCACCATCTGAAAATCGAGGGAGGTTAAGTATCTGGATGTTTGCGTTGTTTCATGCACTTTTCTGACCCTTTCTTCTGTGGACGTGAAGCATTTAGTTTAGCTGCTCGGGCCGATATCCCCACACTTGACGATGATGCAACTCGATCGCAGTTACATCTACGCCGAGCCGGGCTAACTCGAGAAGAAAACCCGCACTTTCGGGTTCGAACCTCGGTGCCGATTGAATTTCACAAGGCAAACTGATTCATCTCCAGGCGTTTATAAGATCTCAAGGCAGGCTAGCGATGTGAATTGCGGGTATCTCCGCGAACCGACGCGCCTTTGGTTAACATCCGTCGACCGGCCCCTGCCTTAACCCTGCATCACGACCTCTTGTTTCCCCCGCTTGATATACCCCCTCAATATATTTTGAATGGCACTATTCCTTGGCGAGCTGGGGAAAAACTATTTTAAGTTCTTCAGAAAGGCATGGTTCCGTCTTGATAGAATCAATTGCTACAAGAGATGCCGAAGAAGTTTCACGTTTGATGGGGCCCTATGCACATTGGCTGACAGCCAAAACTAGTGCTAACAAGGCGAGGGATGGGGGATCAGCATGCCGGGTTTGCAAAGGTGGCCTAGGGGTGGGATCGGCCGATGAGTCTTAAATATATAACAAGGCGTTATATCCCAAGATATTCGTCTCTCAGGCTCCGAAAGTAAACCCACGGGAAACACCTTCTATACCCCTAGTTCATAGAAGCCTATCCGACTTCAAGATGAAGAGCGCCGTTACTTCAACCGCCCTCGTCGGGCTGCTTCTTCCCCTATCCTTAGCAGCCCCAGCATCCCCGGCGTTCAGGGGCTTCGGGCTAATTCAGGACAAAAACAAGGAACTAGAGGGACTCGCAACGACTACACGAAATGATCTCCTCGATGGCACCTGCAAAGACGTTACTGTCATCTTTGCCCGTGGTACCAGTGAAGCCGGCAATGTCGGAGCCAGCGTTGGGCCCCCATTATTCGATGCACTCGTGGGCCTTCTTGGGGGCGATAAGGTTGCCGTCCAGGGCGTAGACTATCCCGCCACTATCCCTAATTATCTGATCGGCGGCTCCAGGGAAGGAGGCAAAACCATGAAAAGCCATGTTGAACTGGCGATCAGCCAGTGCCCCGATACGAAGATTGTGATGTCAGGATACAGGTGGGTTATCCCCGAAACTAAACATCCTTTGGGTACTTCAGTTTAAGAATATCTCTGGCGTGGATTGCCCGTCGCTTAAGGTAGCTTCTGCTGATTTAATTTGAAACAAATAGCCAAGGAGCCCAAGTCACCCACCGGGCTGGCAATGACCTTTCTGCGGAGAATGCCGCGCGTGTTGATGCTGTAGTAAGTTACACCTTCGTTATGGCATTACTCTGAGTTAGACTCTTTTCCTCGGTACACAATGGAAAATCTGACCACGCTGAATATAGGTCGTATTTGGTGATCCGTTTAAGGGCGATGCGATCTCAAACATTCCAGCTGAGAAGGTGCTCACTTTCTGCAACGACGGTGACAAGATTTGCGACGGTCTACCCATCGTCTTGCCTCCACATTTGAACTATGATGAAAACGCAGACGAGGCCGCGGATTGGATCAAGGACAGAGTCGCTTAGGTAGTGGTAGCTCGAGGCGGCGGCGGTGATATATTGAAGCCACATGAAATTATTATCACGTTAACGACTAGCATATTTTTGACGAACGTAATTCCATCAGTATAAATCTATTTGATTTCGTAACGTTCATCGTTGGTATCCCATCGCATGCAGCAGCTCACTGCCACCAATGCAGCGTTGATACGCTATTGTAAAGGCGGCTGGCTTGAAGTATGGCATCATAGTAGTAGACCCAGCACTGGCTGGTCCTAAGGGGGGTTCGGGTTGGGCCGTTTGCCGGTAAGTGTACGGAGTAGACCTCTCACATATCATCCATAACGATCTCCAAGATAAAAAAATATCTCAGACTTTTTTCTCTTGGAGCAGCGAGTTTGTGGTGGTTTGTTGATGGAAAGACGAAAAAAAAGAAAGTCGCCTGATGTGGGGCTCGAACCCACGACCCTGAGGTTGCCTTTGGTCTTGTGACTTAAAAGCCTCATGCTCTACCGACTGAGCTAACCAGGCCACATGTGCTTGAGACTACCAATTTGCTGTACATCAAGCAGCCGCTGGAATGGAGATAATTCACAGTTACATGATTTATATCAGCTACCAACGACGATCTGATCTCAGATCTTTCAATAGTTCAGCCCCACCTCGAGCCATCGCATAAGCAATTCAGCTAACTATTGAATGAAGAATTACCCTTTGAACCGTGCTCAACACTCCATGTACAGCCTCTCGATGTCCACAATTGCATCAAGGTGCTGGGACGATGCCAGGGAAGAGAGTAGGCAACAAAGTGGATGGAAAGGAGGAAGACGAGAAAATGTCATACTGGGTGAATTTCGCGCAGGCTCAAAAGAATAACTCGGATATCGTCGTGAATTCCTACGGAGCTTAAATTACGGAATACTTTCAGGTCTCAAAAGCACCTTGCCAACCACGTCGATCCCCCAAGCCGCTGTGATGCTCGGATGCCCTTTTTAATAGCCAACAGTGGCTTGTAAGCGGCCCTTGGCGCCTGGCGCCATGGTTCTTCGGACTCCGGCCACTTCTTGCTTGGAGCGCGGTTGCTCGGCGTACAGATGAAGACGAGACCAAGCCACACGCAGGGTGTATGTACAGGGTACAACTGGATGCTTTTACATTCAGTCAAAATCTGACACCCCTTTCCACATTCCCATTGGAGCAAAACGTTTGTCATGGAGCATCACCCAGCAGAAGATTCAGGCCTTCGTGCGGATATGTCTCCTGCCTGAAAAGACTGATATTGAATCCAATATAATGAGGTCGCCTGGGTACCCATGTGTATCATCTTATGAAGTACCAAACGCACCGAATCCAAGGCTCTAGGACGTCTAGATGCAGCAAGCTCTGTTGATGATCACCCCAGGTTGCATACATGTAACATTCACATGAGCTTTCCAGCCTCTTTTCTCCACGAA
The DNA here is from genome assembly GCA_030789285.1 of Arthroderma sp. MBC 929. Taxonomy (NCBI): domain Eukaryota; kingdom Fungi; phylum Ascomycota; class Eurotiomycetes; order Onygenales; family Arthrodermataceae; genus Arthroderma; species Arthroderma sp. MBC 929. The sequence goes on along the minus strand of JARJUX010000032.1, from coordinate 166,668 downwards.
TCCCATCCCCTCCAGTCTTCGCATCCAATATTATCACAGGGGTGCAGCGCCACCAACAGTCCATGGATAATAGGCACGCTCATATCAGGTCCACTTTTCACATCATCGGATTCCTTCATGTGGACCCTTATTTGGACCTCCCGAATAAAAGAGGGCTGTCTCCAGGATGTTTTTCAGTAAAATTAAGACGTCGCTTCCCCGCATCATTCTTTACATACGGATGTCGCACGAAGCTATGGTCCACAGTATTTCCATGGTGATCTGTTGCCGAGTCCTTAACACACTACAAGGACCAATAATACAATGACAAGCCGTGTTTATGATTGCGGAGTAGAATCCCATACCCAGTCGACAAGCCAATATGCAGTGGAAGGACCAAAGGGGCACAGGGAGGGGGATGAGTGCTATAAAGCGGGCATGATGGCCTATTATCTTTCTTTCGTCCGTTTCAACCTACTACTCGCCATTCTTGCTCTCCGATATTCAGAATTAGGGGAGAATAATGCGATTTGATACAAGCCTACTTTCGTTGCTTTTGGCAACCACTACGCTTGCCAGCCCTGCTCAGCTACCCCTCAATACGCGCCAGAAGAAATCGGATTATGAAGTGAAGGAGCCCCCTTTGACAACAAAATGGACACATGAGGTTGGCACCAACCCTTGGCCGGAATACCCACGCCCCCAGCTTCAGCGTGAGAAGTGGCAGAATCTGAACGGTATCTGGAAATATCACAAAGCGGCCAGCAAGGGAGACGTTGAAAACCCTCCCCCAACAGACAGGTCTGGAGAGGATGTCCTGGTTCCGTCATGTCTAGAGAGCGGATTGTCCGGTGAGTCTACCAAATCAGAAAATAGCTCGTCACTGAGAAGCCGTATCTTGGGTGCTGATTTACATTAAAAGGTATCATGGGCACTGAAACACATTACTCCTGGTTTACAACATCATTCACTGTTCCAAAGGAATGGGACAATAAGAATGTTTTGATCAACTTTGCAGCTGTCGACTACGAAGCTACGGTTTTTGTGAATGGCGCAAACGTTGGCTCCCATCGTGGGGGTTATTTTGCTTTTACTATTGACATAACGGACCATGTAAAGCGTGGCGAAGACAATGAACTGTGAGCTACACAATCTGCTCTAATTGAGCCGTGTTGATATTGATGGATTTGCAGCCGTGTATTTGTGTACGATCCCACTGATGGGCTGGACGAGCGTATCCCCTTGGGCAAGCAAACTCTTAACCCATCACACATCTTTTACACCCCCTGCAGCGGGATTTGGCAAAGTGTGTGGATCGAAGCTGCTCCAAAGAATTATGTGGCTCAACTTGATGTTGCTGCCGACATGGATGGTCAAGGTGAAGCCTCCAATTCAGCCCTCATCTATATATTTTTCTGACTTCCCTCGACAGTAAATGTCACTGTTCACAGCGCGTCAGGTGAAGAGACACCAGTCAAAATCACGGTTTACGAATCAGGCTCTGAAGATGAGTTGGCGTCGCATGACGGTAGCTCCAATAAACCATTCCAGTTCAGCGTATCCTCACCAAAATTATGGACCCCGGACTCTCCAACTTTGTATGATATTACCGTCAAGATGGGTGACGATGAGATTCAGAGTTATACCGGATTTCGAACCGTCTCTAGAGGGAAGATAGGTGGTGTTGAACGGCCACTTTTGAACGGACAATTCATATTCCAATTTGGAACATTGGACCAAGGATTCTGGCCTGATGGTTTGCATACACCTCCAAATAGAGAAGCTATGGTTTTCGACCTCAAAACTCTCAAGGATCTTGGCTTTAACATGCTCCGAAAGCATGTTAGTTGCTACCCTTTATTTTGCTCTTTCCATCCTCTGTGGTCTATCTCGGTAGCTAACGCCGGTGTGGTGCATTAGATCAAAGTTGAAACCCCTTTATTTTATCGTGCGTGCGATGAACTTGGACTTCTTGTTCTTCAAGATATGCCATCTCTTCCAGGAGGGGCACCGAACAATGAACAGCACGAGGAATTTACCCGACAGCTGACGACCCTTATCAATCAATTCAAGAGCTATCCAAGCATTTCCACCTGGGTGAGATAGGCTTGTCATTCAATCTGAACATGGTAGACGTGTTACCTGGGCTCTAACCTGTAAATGTCACTTTAGGTTCTTTACAATGAAGGCTGGGGCCAAAAGATTGACGGCTACCCTGAGTTCGGGCTCACGGAGATGGTCAAACAACTGGACCCAACGAGACTTGTTATCGCTACGTCCGGATGGATTGACCATGGGGCGGGGGATATTCATGTTAGACCTGTCTCTTTCTTTTTTCATTTTCCCTCTCTTGACATGCCTCGTTACTCACGGGTCGATAGGACAACCACCATTACGCCAATCCCCAGTGCGGTAGCCCATTCTACTCACTCCAGTCTTCCCCATACGACTCCAGTCGCATTGGGATCCAAGGCGAATTCGGGGGAATAGGCCACAACGTCTCCATCGAAAAGTAAGTGAAATCTAGATCCACTCAATGGTAGCAAGCCTTATACTAACCTGGTGACGTGGTTACAGCCTCTGGAATGTTCAAAAAGCCATCGATACCATCAACCAGACATATGAAATCAATGAGTCATTGGAGATATGGAATTATCGCGGCCATGTCCTTCTAGGCGAGCTTCTAGACCAGGTGAAGAGATTCTCCTGTAGCGCGGGGGTCTGGACCCAGACAACTGATGTCGAGGGTGAAGTTAACGGCCTCCTCACCTATGACCGCAGAATCCTCAGACCAGACGTGGATCAATGGAGGGAGGACATTCAGAACCTTTATACTGCTGCCCACGAGCGAGGTAAAGAGGGAAAGGACTAGGATTGATGTCGGGTTGCTCCCTCGCAGGTTAGCTATCTACAAGTGATTTTGCATGATATCTTACAACATATTCTTAGCTGTATATAGTTCTACAACTCAATATACGCACATATAGCACAAATTTATATTTCTATATGTACCTGGATCATTCCCAGGTACATTGATTAGCTGTTCATCAAACCGTTTGACCTCGTATATTCATTTCGTTCGCCGATCGGAAGGGGGGAAATAGGCCAAAGACATATGTCATACGATTTCAAAACACTTGCAAAAGGAACTAAGCGACCAGTCCCAAGCACGTTCGCCAAAAGCTGTGTCACCAGAAGATATCAAATATCAAACATCCGGTTGGTACGGGCGACAAAAGGAGTTGTGGTGATTGGGTTGAACGACTTTAGGGCGGCTTCTTTTTTTTTTTTTTTTTTGACGATGGGAAATTAGTTCTGGTTCCACCCCTTTGGCTCTTCGTCGCTCTCTCTGCGCTGTCCAACATCCAAGTTACTTTTCTACCCAACAAGCAACAGAAACAGCACCCATCTCGAAACAACTCCTTCGTTTCAAGTTAAATATATCTTTCTATTTATATTCTCTGGCGTCTAAGGGAGGATACTCCCAGCTCAACTGGTCTTGTGCCTTTGTTTGAAATCTAATTAGCTGCACTCTCGTTCGTGCTTATTTTAACCGCTTTATTTATTGTTGTCTCCTCCCCCCACCTACTCGGACTTGCTTCCACGGTCATTATCGAACATCTAGCTGGTTTGGTTAAGAATTAGCAGCCTTCGTCATGGCTTCGGCTGACAATCAACAAGCGTCGAATGGGTTGCCAGATGGTAGGGATGCGGACCCGGTGGTGTGCGAAGGTCAGGCGCTAACCTGTGTTTTTTTAACTTAACGAACAGAACATGAGAAGGGCGATGCCAGGACATTACAAGGTATGCATGCGCGAGGAGGAAGCAGAGATTTTTTTTCTTCCTTTCTCTTTTTTCTGATGGGAAATTGTTCTAATCCTTTATATTCTTAGGAGCAGGGGACCTTGCATCAGCCGCACCTGGAGACCGAGCCGTGACTCCCCCAAACCGCGAAGGCGACGAAAACTCAGAAGGTACCAAAAAATCTATAGTAGATGCGGTGAAAGATCCGGGTTCTGACAGCAGAACAGATGGGACAGGAGAACGCCCTGTGCGCCAAAAACTCGAGGAGACATCTATTGCCGGAACCGGGAAAGAGAAATCCAGCATTGAAAGAGGTTCGCCATCTCGAGGCTCGCGTGACCACCCAATGGCTTCACAGGCTAGTCAGTCGCCCAGCGAAGGCAACGTGAGCGAGAGCAGCAGGGGTCGCCTCAAGAAAAAGCGCTCCTTCGACGATATCCAGGGTGACGACGGACAAGCACACGAGGAGGAGAGCGGCCATCGGAGAAAGCGATCTAGGGACTCCAAGAGCGAGGATGACGATGAGGATGGAGAACAGGAAGGGCTAGATCAATCCGAGAAGTTAATGAGTCCCAAGAAGAAGCGAAGTAGGGATCAATTCGATAAGGAGCACAATCTCAAGTCGGAAAATACACCGGATAAGGACGCTACGGTGGAAAAACCATCGACAGCCGGCGATAGCTCTGAGGTGCAGAGGACTCTATCGCCTGGTGACAGAGCTTCGAAGGGAGAACCCGAAAAGAAGAGGCACCGTGACAATTCAAGAGAGAGAAGCCCTCAGGATGACGGCAACGTAGCTCCCATCTCAAAGGTTTGTCATTATCGACATATTCACCTTTCTAAGAGTCCAGGTGTGCTAACAACAGGTCCCTAAGTCATCCTTACCAAACCCGTTTTCGAACACATCCTCCAAGTCCCCCTTTGGCGCTCTAGACCAAGCCAAAGAGAGCGGTGCTAAAGAGCCAGCCACAAGTGCTTCGGCATTTGCTGGTTCCTCGCTGGCAGCTTTCGCTGGGACAAAGTCGCCATTCGGTGGTCTTGCTGGCTCCACTTCCGTATTCAAATCGCCCGACAACGCATCAGAACCCGAGAAACAGGCGGACAAAGGCACCTCGACATCTACACAAACCCTTGGACCTTCGCCGTTTTCAAGTTCAGGCCCATCACCTTTCGCAGCTCCGGTTACCGGTGGCTTTGCTCAAAGTGCATTTGCAAGCAGCTTCGCATCCGCCGCACCTTCGACTGGTGCACGTTTGTCAAGCTTTGCGTCCCCCTCCGTGAAACCCCTTGCTTCAAAAGCCAAAGCGTTTGGCGCCACGTCTGACGATGAAGACGAGGGTAATGGGGAAGCGGAAGAAGAAACATCTGTCAAAGGGTTGGAAGAAGAAAAGATGGATGAGAGATTCTCTATGCAAGAGAGTAAGTGGCTATATGTCCTCCCTCCATTACCCCCCACATACAGAGGATTCTTTGACTAACTAAAACCGCAGCTGAAACTGGCGAGGAACACGAAACAACTCATTTTTCATGCAGAGGCAAACTCTTCCACTTCACCGGCAAGGAATGGAAAGAACGCGGCGCTGGCACATTCAAAATCAATGTCAGGGATGCTCCAAAGTCTGAAGGTACTGAGGCGCCCGATGACGGTGACGTTGAAGCTCAAACATCGACTACGAAGAAATCAGCACGCCTCATCATGCGAAATGATGGCGTATTGAAGGTTATCCTAAATATTCCCCTTTTCAAGGGTATGGTTGTTGGAGAAGCCGGAAAGGAGCCAATTGGGAAACAAATTAGCATTTCAGGAATTGAAAACGGCAAAGTAGTGCCATTAATGCTCAGGGTATGTATCTTCTTCCACCTCCCTTTTTCCATGTTTTTCTTCCCATTCCGTATGCCACACTATATATCTATAATATTAACAAATGATATGTATAGGCTGCAAACATCGACGCTGCAAAGGGTGTATACCATGCTATTCAAGATCTTCTAAAGCAAATATAGAGAGGTGTTATAAAGGCGAAAAGGAAGGAGAAACTCTGCTTTATTATATTCTGCAAACCTACACCATCTTTGTTATACAATACAAAAGGGGGTTTTAGTTATCTGATAGGCTCTTGCAATGAGTACTTTAATTTGAAGTTGCATCCAGCATACTTTCTTTCAGCTGTAATTCTTTTACTCAGGATATATAAATTATCTTCAACTCACTGTATGCAGCACGCACACCTTGACTTTCTTTCCATATTGATGGCACGCTTGTGCTGATAGACTGAAACTATCGATATTTAAGCACTAAACTGGGCAATTAGTTTAGTGGTATAACGTCCGTTTTGCATCTTCTCGATGATAATTACGGAAGGTCGTGATTTCGATTATCACATTGTCCATTTTTTTTTCTTTTTTCACATCGCATTGTGTCTTTTGCCGCCGTCCCATTTACGCCATCACTATACTTAGACAGCTGCCCATTGCTTCTATGCATCTCTTGATTTCTAAGTTGTGTGACAGCTTGATATAGTTAGCAATTCTTGTCGTAACATTTCAGATGCCAATTTAAATCACATGATCTCGCGTGTCGAGCGTGACGCCCGACGACCGCAACGAGGATCGAGTTCGCTTCATTCCAGATCAACAACGACAACAAGAGAACATTCATGATGGAAGTCTGACGAACACCTGTCCGGGGCTCGTTAGTCCCCAACTAGTCTCACCATTGCAATAATGGAGAATGATAAGAAGAGAAAGCGAAGTGCCGTAAGCACGGAGAATTCCACCAATGGACCCTTGGGCTCGCCTTCACCCACACCTGCACCTCCGCGAGGGCAGAAGCGAAAGAACGCATCAAAGGCTCCAGCTTCTCGCTCAAATACGCCTTCCCCAATTCCACGGCCGGACGCGTTCAAGACTCTCGTTCAAACCCACCGTGCACTCAACCTCGTCTACACCTTCTGCTCAACGCGGAAACATTTCGCGACTACCTTCGATAAGATCAAGGGCTCTGTGGAATCACAAAATGGTGGCCGCAAATTAACCGTCGAGGACCTTGCAAAGATAAAAGTTCTGATTCCACGGTCTGTTAGATTTGAGGTTGTGGATACGGGCACGATCGATCTCGTGGGTGTGCGTGAGCCGAAGAAGGCTGGAAAACTATGGGACGATTGGGAAGCCGAAGGTATGGGGGCTGAAGCCGCCACTGGGGATGATGGTAAACCGCTTGAATCAGCATTACTTTTTGAATTTGTGGATGGAGACCCCAAGCTGGAGGGGAAGGTATCGGAAGAGAGCCTTGTGGCTCCGGTCTATAACCATAAGCATATGCTAGGATTAATTGAGAAGCGGAGCAAAAAGTTCTCAGACGCAATTGATTCATTCCTGGCTAAATGTCATCAGGAACAGGTTGATCCCGTTGATCGACTGGAAGCGGAGAAAGAAATATATATGCCACTCTCCCCAGAGAATAGTGGCCGCAACACTCCTGCTTTATCAAAACTACCAGCCCAGATACCCAAGGAACGAAAACCCATATCCGAAATCGTAGCTGAGATTAAGGAGCATGATTGGTATACTGGTCAAATCGTGCCGAATGGCCATCGTGAATTCGACCCCCAACCAGCTGTTTACGGCGATTTGAAATTTGCACTGTCGCAGAATTTAGTGAATGCATTGTATAATACACGTGGTATTACGCAGTTCTTCTCTCACCAGGCTGAGGCAATAAACAATCTACATGATGGCAACAATGTGATTGTCTCGACGTCCACTAGCTCTGGGAAATCTCTCATCTACCAAGTTCCCATGCTGCATGAACTAGAGAAGGATCCAGATAGCAGGGGAATGTATATCTTTCCCACCAAGGCCCTCGCGCAAGATCAACGCCAGAGTCTGAAGAACCTTCTTCAGTACATGGAAGGATTAGAAAATATAGTTGTGGAAACTTTCGATGGTGATACCCCCATGCAGAACCGAAATATCATACGCGATGAAGCGAGAATTATCTTTACGAATCCGGATATGTTACATATCACAATATTGCCGCGTGAATCCTCGTGGCGAACCTTCTTGAAAAATCTGAAATTCGTCGTTGTTGATGAGCTACATGTCTACAATGGGCTTTTTGGATCCCACGTTGCTTTCGTTATGAGGCGGCTGAGACGCATATGTGCGTCGGTTGGAAACCATAACGTCAAGTTTGTCTCGTGTTCTGCGACAGTTGCGAATCCTGAGGCACACATGAAGACGATATTTGGCGTTGAGGAAGTAAAACTGACTGAGATCGACGGCTCACCATCCGGCAGGAAAGAGTTCATTTGTTGGAACACCCCTACCAAAGACCCCGATGATCCAACTTCAGGCCGGGGAAATGCAATGTTAGAAACTGCAAGGATCTTTTGTCAATTGATACTTCGTGGTGTGCGCGTCATTGCCTTCTGCCGCGTTCGAAAACAGTGTGAGATGCTTCTCAGCGCCGTCAAGGAGGAATTTCGCGCCTTGGATAAAGCCAACGTCGCGCGGTTTGTAATGGGATACCGCGGCGGGTACAGCCCTCAGGATCGAAGGCGGATAGAAACAGAAATGTTTGAAGGGAAATTACTAGGGATTGTAGCGACAAATGCGCTTGAGCTGGGAGTTGATATCGGATCCTTGGATGCCGTGATCACCCATGGTTTCCCTTATTCTATCTCCAACCTACGGCAACAGAGTGGACGTGCTGGTCGAAGAAACAAGGACTCCCTTTCTATCTTAGTCGCCGATTCTTTCGCATTAGACCAGCATTATATGCGAAACCCTGACGAATTATTTACAAAGCCCAACTGTGAGCTCCAGGTGGATTTGACTAATGAATTGGTGTTGGAAGGGCATATCCAATGTGCCGCATTTGAAATCCCCATCCGCCTTGACGAAGACGCGGCCTACTTTGGGCCACAACTTACCGAGATCGCATTGACACGGCTAGTAAAAGACCAAATAGGGCTTTACCGTTGTCATGACCGCTTCCTCCCGAGTCCATCAAAGTGCGTGGCAATCCGCGATGCTACCCAAGAACACTACGCCGTGATAGATGTTACTAACAACCGAAACGCCGTTATCGAAGAGATTGAAGAAGACAGGATCTTCTTTACTGTCTACGAAGGAGCCATTTATCTCCACCAGGGAAACACCTATCTCGTCAAAGAGCTCAATACAGATCGGCGATATGCCCGCGTCACCCGCGTTCACAGCGACTGGACTACCAGCCAGCGCGACTTCACCGACATCGACCCCATCGAAACCGAGGCCATACGGCACATAAGTAAAAAAACCGAAAGCAAGGCATTCTTCGGCGCTATAAAAATCCACACGGTCGTCTACGGCTATTTCAAACTTGACAAACGTGGCCGGATAATTGACGCCGTCGACCTTGATAACCCCCCAATTGACATCCTCAGTAAAGGAATGTGGCTCGATGTCCCCAAACAGGCGCTTGATATCCTCGCCTCTCGCAACCTCAATGCCGCGGCCGCTATACACGCTGCCGAGCACGCCATAATGTCACTGATCCCCACTTTTGTAATCTCATCCCCCAGCGATCTGCGCACTGAATGCAAAGTGGCCCAAAAGGAATTAAGCCGTAAGCAACCAGGCCGAAGCGGAAATTCCGTTGGGAAACCTCCAACACCTCCCCGTCGTCAACGTCCGGCTCGGTTGACTTTCTACGACGCTAGAGGCGGATCAGCGGGCTCTGGCATTGCAGCCAAGGCTTTTGAGTTCGCCGACAGCCTGCTTGTAAAAGCACACGCCCGCATCGAAGCATGCACCTGCATCACCCCGCATGGCTGCGTGGAATGCGTATGTGATGAGAGATGCAAGGAAATGAACCTCATCATGAGCAAAGCGGGTGCATTGGTGATCTTGAAATGCCTGCTCGGCTTAGAGGTGGATATTGACTCGTTGCCCTGGGGTGAGGGGCTGGATCACGCTCAGGTTGCCGGCTCCCCTAATCTAAAGGAACTCGCTCAGGGGTTGGAGACTGTCGTTGAAGCCGTTGAGGTAGCTGGTAGGTCAGGGAGGCCAGTTACTGTATATGAGGCGAAGAATTGATCGGCGTATGTGTTTTTTCGCCATCTAAAATAAACCGTTGTATACCCGTGTTTCTTTATTGAGAGCTGGGCGATTTATCCCATTACGCGGGGGGGGACAGCCAAATTGGTCAGCCAGTGCCTAAGGCCAGACAGGATACAGCCGAATCCGCTGGTTGAAAGATAAACCGGCAAAAGGCAAAGCCGAGGTCGAGGCTCAAGCCGAAGCTCAGTCAGGCTCAGGAGACCATACGCAGACGTGGAAGTGAAGATGGGGATGGATCTTTCCCTTGAAATTTCTCAAACTTGAGCTCGAGCTCGAGTTTGGGAAATGGTTCTGCAATGGACTTCTGCGGCAACCAAACATCTGAGCCTGTAACTGTACATGGAGAAGATGGGCTAATGAATCATACCAACTTGGGAATTGAAACCCTTACACATGGAAGACAAAAGAAAATTAAAATATTGTATATTATATTATATATAAACGAGGAGAACTATAGTACAGGACAAAAAGCTGATTGGATATAATGGGCGTTTGCGATCGATATGCATGAAACTCAACAAGTTTGCATATATCTGACAAGTATATTGTTCACCTTGCTGTGATATAATTGCTCTATAATCGCATCTCTAACTAGCTACGCGGTATTTCTCTGATGTTTGATCATGGATGCTGTCGCAAAGCGGGTCCGCCCATTCTGCCACTCCACGCCTGCGCAAGAGCCGGAAACCGCGTAGCACCCCTTCTATGCGTATCTATGTACGCAATATGAGAGCATACAATCGAGTCGTGCGCATCAAAAAATTGGTGGGATGGAACCATCTAGTTCATATCTCGGTGATTCCATGCCAGGCTGGTTGGCACAGAGTTTCAAACTAAAGCCGCGTGTGTGAAGCTTGCATCCGAAAAGTGTACACACAGAGTTCTGTGGGGTTTCCGCATGAGCCAGGACCCGAGTTGGCGGGGCAGTCGAGCAAATCCGTTTGAAACAAACCAGCATAATTGTGTATGTGTGACATTTGTTTGAAAGATCAACATACGACAACTGACAGGTGCCCGCTGCATTCGACGTTGCAACCCCAGGTCGGTTCTTCTCGGAGGTGTTCCGATAGGGGCGAATCCACCTGCCGGGCGCATTCCATCCAGTCCGCCACTCTTTCAGGGGGGGGCCTGAAATTTGGCCTTCGGTCACTCATAGTGGGCATAAAAATTGCCGCCGCAACTTGCCAAATTATGCAGACGAACACAGATATGTATATGGCTACTGCATTAAGTTCTCTCTCATCAAGTAAGTGAGTTGCTGGGGAAGTATAATCTGTCTCTCACTCATGGGGAGGCGTAGACTGGTGATTTCTCAGCATAAGTGCTGGGTGAGGACATAGCAGAAGGGGAACTGTAGTCATCAATATTGACTCGGCCGAAGATAGCCTGAACTTCTCGGACGGCCTCGCGGAAAGGATCTCGCGCACTCATTGTACGCTCCTGAATCCACCCACGAATTTCTTGCATCAGTTTAGGGGGCTCTTCATCTTCGATCCACCAATCAGTAGTTAACTCTGGCTTCTTCCAAAGCCCTGCCATTCTCCTACGAAAACTTGGAGGGTAGAGGTACCTGATAGGAAAGAAAATTTAGTATATTGAAAAAGTAGCTGGAAATTGAACAGGCTCACCCCGTGCGTTCGACCGCTGCAAGCTTTCTGCGAGACCAGTGCCAGTGGCGTTCATCATGCGGTACAAAGACGCAAACCAATCCTAGAGAGTTTTGATGCATTATAGGCAAGTCCTTCGGCGCTTCGGGTTGGCGGTCTAGAGCCTCGATAATCTGGCAGATGTAGAGTATGGCATTTTGGAGATCAGAAATATCAAGCTTCTGCTGAATCATACCCATCTGGTACTTTAATACCGCAGCATAGTTGAGATATTCTAGATTGCAGAGGTTTACTTCATAGTATGCGCCGCCGAGAATTAACCCTGGTGTATAAGGGTCGACTATATCGTCAGGACTAAGAGGCTGCTGGCTTGGGAAAGAGGTTATAGCATATCTAGGGTCTTTCATCAACTCCAAATATTGCGTTAGGGCATCGAAACTTTCTTGAATCATTTTGTGCTCTGCCGTGAATTCTTCTTGTGTTATGAGGCTTTGTGACGTCTTCTCTCTCAGAGACGAGAAGTCCATCGCAAATAACTTCTGTTGGGCAGTAAATGCCTTGATTTTCTTGGATAGGTCATCCGGATTGTTGGCTGCATCCAGCATAGTCGACCTCTCCGCCTCCACATACCAGTCCCGACTGAGGACTACTACGCTTCCGCCCATCATCGCCGACATAGCATCGAATCGAGTGTACCATATAAGAATATGGTGGTGAAAGTCATCCTCATTTATAGATTCAGGGGTATATAGGTCAAGTAGCATACGATGAGCTCCTTGGTGATGATCGACAAGGTTTGCCCAGTCTCCAACATACTCCTAAGGCCATGAGTTATTATATGAATCCAGCACGCAGTATAGAAGCATTCATGTAAAATTGACAAGACCTACCTCGAATGTAGCCAGCTGGAGCACAGTTAAGAGCATCGCGTCATGGTGGGCCTCCCCTGATCTTAGCGACTTCAGCAGTAACGTCACCGAGTGGTCATAGTACTTGAGGAATGTATATAACTTCCCACTTGGGTGATTGACAGAGTAGATGTATGCAGCAAAAGTGACGACGGCATAAAGAAGCGGCTCGTATTCCAACGCCAGCCTCATGATATCCTCGTTAACAAATTTAGTGGCGTGACTCTTAAACATATAGTGGCGGTACGAAATGTGCTGAGTTCGGTAAGAAAGGAAAAATTGTATGTCATCTTTGAGGCCAGACGCGTCTGGTAAGTGGGGATATGTTAGCGATGATGAGTTCTCTAACACCGTGTCAACGGTATTAGTACTACTACTCCCAGGGCTACAGGAGTCCGCGGATAGAACAGTCATATCACTCGATGAAGAGGGACTTTTGCCCTGGATGCTGAATGATATGGAGTCGGAGATTGGGTGTGTTCTGTTTTCTGAAAAGGAACGGGCAAATCTTCCCCGAGGGCCAACGGTACCTTGCTTTATACCCTGAGATTGGTTTTGAGAAATACGGCGCCCCGGCATTTTGGGGCGTTTATATGGATCGGATGCTGTGCCTCTGATATCATCTTCGGAACCGCTCTCCGTAATAGATGGAAACCTTTCGTTTGATTTTATATTCGATCGGCTTCCCTTTTTCGAAACTTGCGGTGGGGGATAAACACATTCACGTTTGCCCTTGCTACAGCCTGGCAACAAAAATCCGCTTCCAGTATTAGAATTGAAATACCATTGGATAAATTGAATAAAAGAACGCAGGGGAAAATATTTAGAATCAAACTTACGGCCACAAATTGGACGTGTTTCATCGCACTTTTAAAATATATATCGATTAGCCCAAGGCGATCTAAACATACTCGTAAAGGCGAATCTGCTTACCTTGACCCGACGAGACCGGCAAGTAAAACATCCGCTTCTCGTTCTTTTGTGCTTTTTTAACTCCGGTAACGTGGAGCTGGCTGATACGTGATTCTGCATCTGCCCGAGAAGCTGGCTTGAGGTTGTAGCTTGCAAAGAATGCGGATTGTGAAAGTAAGCCAGCGTATTTGACTGACGATGGGAAGGTTGGTTATTCAAGCTAGTCGCGAGCAGCCCGGGCTGACTACTCCAATAATTGGAAGACGGTGTCTGTCCCGAAGAAAAGTGTCCTATGGCACTAGGTGCCACGGGATTATTGAAATTCATCTCGACTTGGAGCCAACCAGGCTATAATATATAGATAGGCGACAAGCATGTATTGAGTAGGTCGAAAGTGGACGTATCACTCCTTCTAATGTTCCGAAATAGCCGCAGCTAATCATTTGAAAAAGAACCACAGCGCCTCGCGGTGCTCAAGGATAGGTATCCTGCTGTACAACGCTGGGTAACTGCCCGATCTTCTTCTCGCGCTGCTCAAAACCTAGTCGAGCGAGGGATATATTAGGTCACCAAAATACAGAGAAATAAGCAACATAAAAAGGGGGATGGAAGATAAAAGCAGGATAGGGCAATTTGCATGAGGTTCGTAAAGGAATGGCTCCTTGGTGATACAAATATGCAGAAACGGTGGATATTTCCATCCAGCTTCAGCAGCACGAATGGAAATGGCGGGAAGAACGGGATAAGTCAAAGAAGAAACGTTTTTCCCACTCGAGTGAGATATTGCAAGCATAATAATATTGGCCTGCCCTTGATGCGCACAAGTTCATCGTAAACTGGGGGTGGGAATGTGCCATAGCGCGAAACGCTGGCCTCTTAGAAGCTTCCAAGGATGAGGATGCCGTATAAAAAAGCAAAGAAAGAGAAAGAGAAAAAGAAAAGAGTGATTTGAAGAAAACGATAGCAGGCTCGTCTTCCTTTCCAATAATAATTTCTGGTTTCTGTCGTAGAGTAGGGGAAAAAAGGCTGAGAGATGAGGGTGGCGGGTGATTGTATACGGGCGAGGAAACGAAGCAGAAACAGCTTACATTCAAACCAAAAAGGCTGTTTCATGAAGAGAACTACCACGGCTGAATTAGTTTATGTCCTGCTGCGTTTGCACAGCTTGTTGATGCTGAGGTTGACGATGTTGTTTTGAATGCGGCGTAGGATGATGAAGTTGCAGGTCGTCGGCCTTTTTTTGCCCCTCGAAGACCGAAAAGCGAGTTAAACCGAAAAAAGAGCAAATGTCTCAACAATGGCGATAAGATCGAGAAAACCGCTGAAGAAGACGAAAGAGAGAAAAGGCGACGGTGATGCGGGAGAAGAGAGAGGGAGAGAGAGGAAGAGATGGAGAGCGAGTGAGAAGGAGAAGAGACGAAGAGAACGAGCTTGATAACTAATACGGGCTTAATGCCAAACAGCCGTCGTTTTTTCATAAAACCTTTTTTATGCTTCTTTTGCTTTTTTTTATCTTGCCTTTGGCTGCAGTTGTTTTTCTTTTCTTTTTGCTTGTCCAACGCCTCAAAAAGGGAATGATAATTTGGATGGTATGGGTTTTCGCCCCACGAAGTGGAGAGCGCAACCCAGAAGAAGGGAAGTCGAGATAGAGATAAATGCTGGAGAAAGGCGACTGGGGAACAAATGGGCAAGCAATGGGGCCCTCAAGTTAGCGTATGTAGGCTGATATAAACCTCGATCCCTGCCTCAAGAGCGCTTCTGACCCTCTTCTTTGGCTCTAGATTCGGACCTGACATGCTGATCGTGGATCTTGTTGATGAAGAGAGAGCCTGGAAGGAGTTATATATCTACAGTCACACGGAAGAATACCTAATGGCTCTATCTAAACGGCATGATATAGAGAGATCCGTCCAGCTCATGGAGATATCAGTCTCTCTATCTCTACCTCTATAACAGAGGACCCGGCGAGCTCTTGATCAATCCCACCAAGAGATGTGTCTACATATATCCTTACATGCAGCGGAACCCACTTTAAAGGGAAGGGAAGAGTTGAGGATGGAAATCCCCTAGGATGGGACCATTCTTTCCCCCAACCAACGGCAGCCTCCAGTCTCTCGTCGAGGTGCAGGTGGCTAGCGGTCGATGCTCGTATTCCCTTGACCGTTCCATCCATCCAGGTGGAAGCAAGCATTCAACTATCTTTCTTGCCCATTCATTATTACGAGCGGCAAAGACTGGCGTGAACCTCCTCTGTGGAAACATTCTGGCATCCTTGTAGCCATCATACACTAATGCCCCCCCATGCACCCATCTGTACACGCCTGCCCATCACGTCTGGCCTTCTACATACGGACTATGTCTCGCCGGCACGGAAACAAGGCTAAAGACAAGGTGGCTGCCTATACTTTGTTAAAATCTACTTCGAAGATATGGCTAGAATCAAATCCATCACTCTCACCAGACCAGGCCCATATAGCCCTCGCAATATAAGAGGGAGCATACGGGCAAATCGCCTTGGGCTAAATTCTCCGTTCACTGGATATTTCCCGTTCTCCAGACAGGCCTTGTGTGTGGTCTAGTGGTACATTACAAATTCGTGTCTTGAAAACACAAGCGTGAAGAGGGGAAAGTATCTAGAGCCATCGCCGTCATCGCTGGTTCCACTATTTCATCTGCGATGAAACTACGCCCGACGCCGAAATGACTGATGTAACCAGATTGGCTTCCTCATTGATAAGATCGTCCACATCCCAATCACGGGGAAACTTCAACAATTCCATCACTCGGCAAACCTTTTGGCGTTGCGCCAGCCATTGGTAGAGAAGTATTCTTCATGGGGAACGAAAATTGGGGTCTCCGCAATTTCCTGCATGGCAAAAGTCAAGCCATCTCTGCCCTGGATGGAGACTTGCTATTTTGATGAATCACGGATTCCCTTGTCCATGTGCCCGTCTCAGGGTTTGCCACAAATCGCAGTTACTTGTCCCCACCAGGTCATGAACATCCTACACTTCCAAGCACTGGGCCCAGAAAGTAGAGTACTCATGTGTTTGATGCCGTTCGGTTTTAAGCCTCTCAGCCTCCCATTGCCTCATCATTATTACGGAGTCTACCTCTCCGCAGTAATTTTACCCTAGCCAGGGAGGGGATTTTGTTGAATTGGCAAGATTGACCTCTGTTTCACCACCGACACAGTCAGTCTGGCCCATCTCAATCACGCTAGAAATTCCCAAGGTTTTGAAGTGGTTTGACTGGCAATTTTCGGTTCAGGTTCGAATACCTTCTTCAAAGAAGAAACGTTGATGCACGTTTTTTGAACCAAGCTCTCTAAAAATTTCCGGAATCGTTATAGTCTTGGGCCTTGCAAGGTTGATCTCAAGCACTAATATATCTGCCCAGCTCTCTGTACAACAACAAAAGGGCACAAGTGGCCAACGACAAATCTTCTACAACATTGTTTTGCCCGCAAAAACTAGAAAGTTTTCTCTTCTTCTCCTTGAACTAGAGCATATGGGTTGGCTGAACCCAAAAGAAATTAAAGACAAAGGATGTATCTTGATGTCTACACACCACTTCATCCCATGTCAGAATGTGGCTTGCACCAGGGTCAAGGCCAACGGGAAGTACGGGTAAGGAATAACGAGAAAAAGAAATTTGTCAAAAAGGGAAAAAAAGGGTTTCGAATGGCAAACAGACCAAGAAAATGGGATCCCACGCGTGTGCGAATATATGCAGCCCGAGGAAACGCGATGATGCTGAAGTCTGTCGATTCACGACCGTCACATCGCAGCAACCAATAATTCGGTGACTTATCCATAAAAAACAAAAATGGAGCTAATCCAACTAGCCGCCTTCAACACGATTACGGGCTGGCACATCAGCAAAAAACTATGGATATTATTTTCTGCGGTGCATCAACCTTATTGTATGGATGGATCCCGATATTAGAGCTTTCTTGATCTTTTGCATGCATGACCACCTTCTCTCCCAGAAAGAGGAACGCTTATCACAACGAGTCAATGACCTTGACATCAGATTGATACCCCCCTTCCCCACAGCTAAGGACCATCTTCCTTGAACCAAGACATCCGTATGGACGGAGAAAGCAACACCAAGTGTTTCCACGTGTTATTAAAGCGCCACCATAAAGTCTAGATTGCTAGCTTCAACATCAACGGCGTCCACCAAGTTTTCGTCACAGATCGGGACCACTCTGGAAAAAGAGCTTGCGTCTTTTCTGTTGATATATTACTCGTATTCCCAAGCCCTCAAAAAGCTCAAGGCTTTCGGTTTCCGAAATTAAGTACGAATGATCCTTTCTTTTTCGGGGCTGTTTGTTGAATTGCTTTTTGTCTATATTTTTTCTTCTTATGGCACAGCATGCATGCAGGTATTCCATCTCCATGCTGGAATGATGACTCAAGTCAGATTCTGCTGCTTCAAAAAGCAAGCATGAAAATATCAAAAATTGGCTGGATTTCTGATCAACCACACCGTCATGTGACCCAAGGCGGACATGTTGCCTGAAACGGTCAAGCTCCGGGATTTGGTAAGAACTTAGTAATTCACCATCGGCCTTTTCGGTAGTCCGTGTGTCTGCCCCGTCACGCTTTCCCCAAAAAGGACGCTCCTCCTCACAAGTGCCGAGGGATAAACAACTTTCTGTAACGACCCAACGAGCTGGCAAGCCGTTAGTTAGTGAGGAAAGAAAGTCCTTCACTTTCTTCTTGACAGAAGGTTAAGAGAAGCTATCCGAACTCTATCAGAGCCACGAGTTATGCAGCCGTCTGTATATCTCTTGGGAGATGTGCATTTTGTACACTTATGCCGGCATAAAAACGCCTTCGCCCGAAAAGCTCTGCATATGGAATGCATGAAAACCCCCTTGAGGTTCATTTAAAGAATGCTTACATCCTTGAACCGCTGCTTACGGCCATATCCGATCTCAACTGATGTCTATTATACTTGTCTCTATATCCATCCATGGCTGGTCTACTTCTGGAAGAAACATAATACCCTGAAATGCACATACGGAAGGACGGGAGCTTAGAATGCTGTTCCGACAAAATCGAGCCTTCGTATATGCCACCTAGCTCCATCCACCGACAGGACTATACATATATGCCCAAAGTATATATGTCCATCCTCAACGTATCATCAACAAATGGTGGCTTGACATGCGTTGATAACTGGTTTCGAAAACCCCTCCTTTCCTCCTTTTGGTAAGCTCCCTACCTAGCGCGGTTGATCGCACGTTGGCATTTTCCAGGGGGCGGGGAAAGGAGGAAATTGTTAGTCCTGTATGCGCCAGTCGACTTTGAAATCCCGGTTTACAGAGTCAGGTCTTTCCTTGTAACTCTTGGGGCTAAGCATGCCGATTTGCATGTTTGCTCGCACAAAGTTGACTTTTTCTTGCCTGGGAAACGTGTTCCGCCTCTGGCGTTTTCCACGTGGTTTTGTTTTCGGCGGTTGCGCTACCATTTATTCTTGCAAATCGTCTCTCCTTTTGGTGGGACTAGTTCAAAACCAGAAGCTCGGAACGCACATCGCAGGGTCAGCAGCAGTGAAGCAGGGTTTTGATGGGCTGAGCATGTATACATAGTATGTATTCTGCACGCTTGACGCCTGCTGCTGCTTGAAGCGATACCAAACGGGGTAGGTAAGAAAGGCGTTTAATGCATACAATGAGGAAGACGAGTGAGTAAAATGTGTTTTCGAATCGCAGCAAATCGTTTTAATTCCCTCACCCAAACGACTTTGATCTAACCAATGCAATGTATTGCTCTCTGCAGAGAGGAGCATGCCCGAGAACGCCATGAACTAAAATGCTTTTGATACTCCGAAATGCCGACACCTTTATCCCTCAGCGTGATCAAGCCGTATTACCCTCTTCGCCGCGGATAGTCGACGAGCTACTCCTCGTTCTTCGAATACCCGTCTTCGTTTCAACATGTTCCTTGGTCAGCTCCTGATTCGAAATAAAGACGCTCGCAACAACAGCACATCCGAGCAAGCTTATCCCCAGGATCCAAAATCCTCTAAGACTCAGCACAAACGCTTTGCGCACCGCCTGGTTGTGAGCTGTGTCTGAAATCTCTTTGATAAGTCCCACATTCGAAACCGCTGTTTCCCCTGAGAACAGCTCAATGGTACTTTCTGGTACTCCTGAATTTCTCAAAGCAGGTAACTGCTTTGACATACCGTTTTGGAATATGATACCGCCCGCTGTAATGGCAATAAAAGTTCCTATGCCCCGCACAAGAGAATGTGTAGCAATTGCCATTGCTGTGTCTTCCTGTGAAACGAGTGCCTGTAGGGCAATCAAGGGTGGATTGAACAGTAGACCTGCACCCACACCGGCTAGCATTTCAACACCCACCAGCTCAATAAGGGACGATGTTTCGTTGAAATGAGTATATAAACCGTTCCCAACGATGAAAATCACGACTCCTGCCCATATGAGCTCGATATATCGGGCTTTAAGGTGTATGAAGATGCCTGAAAATAACCCAATGGTACTTGCTGTGATGGTCAAAGGAAGCAATAGAACTGCGGACCGCACCGGCGACACTTCAAGTGCGGACTGGAAATAGAGTGGTAGGTAGTACTCAGCTCCGTTAACGCACTAATATCATAATTGGCAAAGCACACGTCAGTACTAGCAAAAACACGTAGACGGTCCGAGTCATATATCCCCCGGAATACTCACGAAAAAATGAGCAGCAGTAACCACAAGGCACGCAATGTTCGACTTGCGCCGGAACAGCCCTGGAGGCAGGAGAGGGTATCTCGCCAACCACACTTCGTTGAAAATTAACATCACCAGCGCCAGACACCCAAAGACAAATAGACAGATGGATTCGGCAGAACGCCAGGGGAATCGTATGCCCCCAAAAGTAAGTGCAAGCAACGGCATCACCATGCTGCCGATAAGGGTGATGCAGCCAACCCAGTCAATCGCTTTAATCCCAGCGATTATTGGCGTCTTGGGGTTATGCACTTCCAATGTAAATAATAACAACAAAAGCACCATGCCGGAAATAGGCAAGTTTAGCCAGAATATCCAGCGCCAGGTGAGATATTGCGAAAATATGCCTCCTATTAGAGGCCCGATACCACATGCTACTGCCCATACAACCTGTACAAGCCCGAGATACAGCGCGCGGTTCCTGTATGCGAACACAGTCAACTGTCGGATCTTGCTGGTCGCCGAATAGCTGATTGACGTGGAAAATGACGGGGAAAACCAGCGCACCTAATGCTAAATATATCGGATATAATTATCGTGACGAGTGGAATCAATCCCCCGCCAGCAGCTCCCTGGAGTGTGCGGCCCAATATGAGGATGGTCATACTCTTTGAAGTCGCGCAGACAATAGAGCTACCAAAATAGCCCACAATCAATGCTAGAAGAATCGGTTTCCGACCCCATATGTCCGATACCTTAGCCCAGATCGTTGCAAATGAGGTTTCGGCAAGAAGATATGCACCTCCAATCCAGGCATACCCCATAGCTGACCCTAATTCGTTACATATCGTCGGTATTGCGGTAGCTACGATCGCCGTGTTCAGCGCTGATATGAACAGAGTTGACTATGAAGCACCAAAAAAGTTAATGGCATTCGCTTAAATACTCTTCATCAGGAGCATAAGTTCGACTTACATAAAGAGCGAAGAGAGCGATATAATGCTTAAACTTGCTGCGTACGTTCTCTTCAGGAGGCTGCTCTGTACATTCGCTCTGGATAGCGGGTGCTACCCGTTTCTCTGGATCAATATCGGCCATCTCTCCTGACCTTGACGAAATCTGCATCTATTGCGCTGGAGCTGTAGCTTGCATCTCTAGATGATGAAGCTGATAAGGAATCCAGTGGCAACTGTACTACATCAGAAAGAATAGTTGGATTTCCACATTTTGCTATTCGCGGAAGAATCATGGCTGAAATTCACCAGCTGATCCTTAAAGTCTGGACCAAGGAGATCGATAGTTCGTATCTGACCTGCATGGATCGCCCGACAAACAACGTAATTGACAGCCAATATTTTCAACTCAGGAACCGATAGTCCGGTATAACCGGGCATCTTACTTGCACAAGAGCATCGAGCTGGATCAAGACACGTAGAACATGATGATGAGACTTTGATGTGATTCATTGTCCTAAGAAATGATTACTGGCTAGATACATCGAACAAGAGCTCAGAGCACCGTCTGACTCTGTCTGTGGTGAACGAAGTGCTGCCGATGCTTCTCCCAAAATGCCTGGTCCTTTTATTGGTATTTCTAGTTTCGATTCCTGCCATGGGCAAGAAAGGCGAGATCAGATCTGCTAGCGTCAGACTGCACATGTGGCTGTAGTTTCGACAACTTCTAGCCAGTGAGAACCAGTGAATAGACCCCCATGGGAGTGTGATTGCACAAGATCCGCTTGGGACTCTTTGAAGACTTCTTCCAGACAGCCTTTGACCTGTTGTAAACACGCACGTCTTCTATAGAGCATGGTGAATATCACACTGGCTTCTTCTACTTTCTCATTCTTCACTGTGCACCTAGACCAGATAGCCGTAGAGAGAAACAGAGTAACCTCATATCCAAGAAGGCGGAGTTTTGCCTTGTGTCGCACCAAGAGATGCGAAGATGTTTTGGGTGACGTTTCAGCCGTAGATGTGGTCACCTGACCCAGCTCTCAGCATTCCTCAAACTGGCGAGAGCTTCATCTTTGCTGTTTTGGGAGATATCAAAGTCGCGTTGAAACATCATCTCTTTCTCTCCCCAGCCTCTCTTTCCTCTCCCTCGCTCTTTGGAGCTGTGTTGAGCATTCACTCTCTCGTTTGCTTCTAAATCACTACTATCCTGCACCAGAGAACCCTCACCATCTCCCCCCAACGATCCATCCCTGCCTTATCGCTCAGCCTGTCCTCTTCCCCTCCATCTCGCTGTCCTCACTTTCTATCTACCTCAGCGTCCTTCGTTGTCTGCTTGACAGGTTCCAGAGCCGTTTTGACAAGCAGAAGTACTCGACAAACCTTTCTGTTTTTCGCAGTTTCTGGTCCCTTATACTCGTGTTTCAGGTCTTCGCTGGTAACCGCCCCAGTATAGCCTCGCAGATCTTCCTCGCCACCACTCTCAGCAAGATAGACTCCGAGCTACCTCCTGATCATCTCGATCCTCTCTTTCGTTCCTGCATCTTGTCACGACTTTAGTAAGCGTTTTTCCCTTCTCTCGAGACCTTCGGTTGATCCGAGCAGAGAAGCCAGGCCTTACTAACATCCGAGTTGGTTCTACATAGTGCCTCTATCATCCGCTATGGCCGTATAACTCCTGCCGCCCTTCTGCTTCTGGTGCAACTGATTTCACTGCCTTGGTCCGTCTCCAATAATCATGGGACAAGCCGCTTCTTCCCAGCGAGGTACCGCGGAGCGCCATGACAACGACACACGAGCTAGGCAGGAGCAAGATGAGCGACACCGCCCACTTCCGCCGAACCCGGATAGCGACAGCCTGATGTGGAACAACCAATGGTCAAGCCAGACAGAGGCCTCGGCGGAATCTCCGTCGTCAGCACCTGATTCTGACGCGATGAGAGCTGATCCACCGACTTTGGCAAGCGCCCACAATTCGGTAGAATCTCCCTCTGTACGGAACCGCACCGCCGCTGAACTTAGTGCCCTATCATCCTCAAGCCGGCGGTCTAGAATGTCGCGCCTTGGATCCAGAATACTTCCGAATTCGGTCTTGAGGGGCCTACTTTACAGCGGCGAAGAGACGCAGGCAGAAGGTCAAGCTCATAGATCCGGCTTATCACCTGGAGGCGCTTCGAATTCAGACGTACCCCGACTATCGTCTTCATCCTTTCGATCTTTTAGAAATGTTAGACCGAGTCGGATTACTAGAAGACGAACGACACGCGATCCGTATGCCCTACCGCAGCACGAGATCGACACTGCCTTTGAGCCAGCATTGGACGCTCCAACTTCGTTCAGTTCCGACGCCTCTAGGCTATCACGGCGTTATCGCACAAGATTGAGCCATGTCCGACACTCGATTTCAGCGCCTATATCACATATGCTCAGCCAAGCTCCCCTGACCTCTACCGCTACTCAGAATCCCGCGCCATCCAGTGGACCGCTCGAAACGACTGAACGCACTGAAGACGCTAATCGCCTCCTCCCACCGCTGCCAGGAGTTGACACACAAATGGATTTCGAGGAATCGCCTGAATTAGGCCCAGTTCGATACCGTCCACTTCCCCCGCCTCCCCCTGTGGAAATGCCATTCCAATCTGGAACGATTCGATCTCGGGCGACGAGGTTGTTAAGAAGGGAAGAACAAACCCCGCTATCTCGTGTGTTGCATCTAGCAGCGACTGCTATTGCGGCGCAACTTTCAGGAAATACCGGCGGTGCTGTTCCTAGCATACAGGCCGTCGGTACTGATGGTCTCGACGGCCCACTGGAGTCGTTGCTTCAAGGCTTACAGCAAGTTAGCTCAGCACAAACGCCCGGCGAAAATGGCGACAGTGGAGACTCCAACGTGCCCCATGTTAATTTTTTGAGGGTATTCCGTTTTGTGAACCACGAAACTACGTCAGACCGACCATCCACCGCGTCTGATGGCCAGCAAAATACTGCCGACCAAATGGACATTGACGGTCAGGAGTCCACTGAACCCCGTTTAGACAGGCGTTTACTCACACTAGTCGTTGTGGGCGTTCGCCCAATCCAGCCAAACAATGGATTAACTAACGACGACAATAACAATGATAATAATACACACAATAATCGTTTGAACATCGAATCTCTCCTCCGACTCCCTCTCCTTGCGCCAAGCAACTTCCTACGAAACGATCGAGGTTCTGGCAGCCTACTTCGCCGATCTGATGGACGTTCTCGCTTTTCACCTCGCCGGTATTCTATGGGCGGCAGCACATTCGATAGCCACCGGAATCATAGATCTCAAACGTCGTCACGACGTCAGTCCGACGCTGGCTCAGCAGGTGACTTAGCAGGTTCGCTCCCGACTGTTCTGTCAGACAGCCCTCAAGGTCCAAACCCACCTCCATCCACTCCTGCCGAGCCTGGTAGATCAGGTGTATCCTCGGCGGTTAATACGCCAAGTAGGAGGCCATCATCTGCCTCAGCAATACTTCCGCAGCTTAATGAGGACTCGGTGGGAGAGCCAGGACAGCTCTCACCCGAAAATTCCGCCTTCAATTCTGTTCGCCAGCGCCGACGAAGTGATTCTGAAGCTGCCCGTCACCGTGGACTTGGATCCGGTGCTGCCCGGCGGAACGGGGTTGTTGAACCTGATGATCCATCGCCTTCCGCTGGTCGAAGTTGGTTGATCTATGTTGTTGGAACAAATTTGGCGGAAAATCATCCTGCCTTTGCGGCACCTAGTTTATTCACAGATGTAAGTGCAACTCTCTATTATCATAACCACCATTTTCGTATCGGCCAAAAACAAAGTATTAATGAGACCAATAGAATCCAACCTATGAGGATATGGTTCTCCTCTCTTCACTACTTGGCCCTGCCAAGCCTCCAGTTGCATCTGAGGAAGAAGTCGCCTCCGCCGGGGGTCTTTATCGGATCGCAGAATATGGTGGGACTTTGGTCGCGGAGAGCGTAGAAGGAGAAGACAGAGTTTCTCTTACGCCAAATGAGCGCTGCCTCATTTGTCTTTCTGACTACGAAGCTTCCGAGGAGGCGAGGCTACTGTCCAAATGCAAACATTTGTATCATCGCGAATGCATTGATGAGGTATGTGTCGATTATGTCTTCTTTCTTCCCCGCCTTTCAGCCGACTCTTAGCCCAGGCTTCGCTCTCGAGTGATGTATGGAACAGGACATACAAACTGACATGTATTCATTAGTGGTTGATAACTGGAAGAAACTCGTGTCCTCTCTGTAGAGGTGAAGGTGTTACCCACTCTAGCAACAATAGTGCTATGAGTGAACAGCCAACTGCGTCCTGATACCAGAACTTCGGCACTTAACTAAAGAATGATACTACGGGCGCCTCCGTATTATCCCTAAAAGTGGCTTCTTCATAAGGTCTGCATGGATTTAGATTGAGGTGATGGAATATTCCCCCTATCTTATCCACTACTGGTAGATAGCGTCCGGCTTTTCTTTATTTGCTTTCTCTTTTTGCGTTAATAATGGTTTTCTACATATTTCCGTCTTGCATACCCTCTAGCATCACTTAGCCATTTCCTTTCATATGCTGTCTTCCTTTTTCCCTTTCTTTCCTTACTAAATATTTTTCAAGTTGTTCAAAGCAATATCCGGCGTTCGTACAAGGTCATCATCATAAGCACAGGCGGGTCAGGGAAGGATGGGTATGAATGCAAATGGAGGCGAACGCTCTTAATCTATATCTTTCTTCCCCCTTTCCTTCCCTATACTTTACTTTCTTCCCCCCTTCTTTCTTTCCTCTCATACTCTTTTTATTACCCCCTATCCCTATTTCTCTATCCTTTAGGATCATTTGATTGGCAGGCCACATAATGTCCCTCGCATCTATTCTTCGATTTTTGTTTTATTCGAATTCTTCTCATTCGGCGTTTTTAAGCAAGGCACGAAATCGATGTTTGGCGGTGATGGAATCCGGCTGTTTTCTACATGTTCATTTTCTTCATTTTTTTATCTCGGACATCAAGGGGGCAAAATGGGCACGTGTTTGTCCCTGAGCACCCTGTGTATGTATGTGTATCCAAATAGTTATGACTTGAAACTTTTCTTGCTAGTAAATTCGGGACTCTGTGTTCGGGCATTGGGATGCTTGTCCGAGATAATTATTTCAACGGGACTTTCCGTCCTAGTGAGGATGGATTGTAAAGAGTTAGGGTAGTAAAAATAGTACAAGTGTTGTTTGTGCATTGAGTGGCTAGCTTGGTAGGGATATCTGCCGTTGTATAACAAACTCAGCCATCCGTCCGCTTATCCATAATGGCCTTCAAGTAAGTACATAATAATTCATAGCTCATAAAATGACAATCCATATCATGTAAAGGGGAAGAAAGAAAAGGCAAGAAATAGGTAAAAACATCGGTGTGAAAATTTGCAAGTGCAAAACAGATAGATATACGACCTCTCAACAATCAATCGGCAGTCTTCCCATCATTGCTTTGGCGCCTTCAACACCCCCATTCCACCAGCTCTCATATCTTCAAGACGCCTTTTAATCTCCGCACCTTCTCCCTCCAGTATATCATTCCGCCTCTTAAGCTCCGCTTCAAAAACAGATGCTACTTTCCGCCTCATCCGCCTAGCTTCTTTGGTCCGCTGCAGGATCGAGCCGAACTGCCCAATAAGCCAATCACCGCTGTCTTCCCACTCATCGATGGTAAGGGATGAGAAAAATGTCCGGCGCTGTTCTTCTGTCAGCGTGTTAAGACGGCTTAGTTTATCCTCTAGCGGGAGCGGGGTATCCTGCTGTTGGAAGATAGGTTGGGTGGGCGTTGGGTTATAGTCGAATGATTCAGCGTCAAGGTCCGAGAAGGGTTTAGTCTTGAGGATGTTTAGTGGGTAGTCGGAGGTGAAGTTTGAGAAGGGGCGTTTGGAAGATGTAGGTGAGAGGGTGGAGAGTTGAGGGGATGGAAACGAGGTGGTGAGTTGTTGGTGGGTAGCGGTGTTTTCTTCAAAAGAATCCGTCGTTTCAAAGAGGCTGATGTCGGTTAATGAGTCGAAGAGTCCGCCTGGGGTCGTGACGGTGTTGTTATGGTTGTGATGATAATCATCGTTGATTGCTTCTGTGTGGTCCCGCTCTGGGATGTATGATGTAGTTGGTCTCGAGGGAGGTCTGTCGGGCATACCGGGGGTAGGGAACGGTCCAGGTGTAGGCTGCACACCAGCTAACTCCGTGCTATTGGATCGGCCGTTTCGTTTTGCGCGTGAAGCAGGTGTTGCAAAACGCGAGCCTCCTGTGAATCTACCCTTTGCTTGTTTGCTTGGATGCGGTCGAGGTGTGGTGGGTGGGATATTAAAATAGTCGTTTCGCCTTGCCTCTTCTGAAATGAACTCATCTTGTCGAGATGTATAATTTTCCGGCTCTACTTGGCTTTGGGTATCTGAGAATGGGCTGTCGGCGCGCTCTGTCGGTTGGTCTTCCATTGGGGGTTGGTGCCGTTCATGATCTCCCCGAAGTATTGCCTCGATCTTTTGCCAGCTCATTGTCTCGGGCTGTTTGGCGATTGCATTCTCTTCCTCAGTGTATATCTCCTGCCCCTGGTGTTCTATCCCTTGTATACGATGATTGTCTCCTGTCACTGCACCCTCGTACTCCTCCTGCGGATACCCAGCGGCCTCAACTGGCTCTCGGTCCACATCATTATCATCAGGCCCAAGCTCTCGTATCCTTTCAACGATGGATCTATAATGCCCGCCACTAGGAGCTTCACGCTGTGGCTCAATATAAGTAAGCCCAGTGCGCCTATGAGCCTCCCGGTCATGAGGCGACAGCGGTCTTCCAGCCCGCGCCACAAGATCACCCTGGTGTTCATGCGCCGGTTCCAGTTCCGGTGCTTCTTCTAGTTCTGGATCCAGGCCTCTTGTCAAACTAATTGTAGTTGTTGAATCATCGACTCCCTCTAAGTCAGTATCAAACATATCCCTCCCACGCTCTTCCTGCATTGCAGCCGCAAACTGCTGAGGAGTGAGAGTTTCATCGTCGTAATGAGTATTCGATTGAGCACTACCTCTGGTAGGGTATTGAGTTGTCTTTACATTAGTAGGCGGCACATTGATTCTTGCCATCTCTGCGTTGCGTACTCGTGGGCTTGGAGCATTGTGGGCCTGGCCCTGGGCTGTTGGCGTGCCATTTTGTTGCTTCTTGCCATGTATGAATGCACCGACATTTAAAGACTTCATATCCGATTGAAGATATGCCTCTGTGATACCACCCAGACTTGAAACTGGATGGTATTCAAGACGAATGGATGTTCGCGTCGTATCAAGCAGCAAGCCTCACTGTTGCGTTTCGAGGGAACTTTTCATTTCTTCACCTTCACTTCATGTAGAGGAGGAGGTAAGACGGTATGGTAATGGGTATGGGTATCAGACTGGATGTTAGGTTGTCTTTTGATGTCGCTCTGTCGTCCATCAACGCTGAGGATTCGCTATTAACTTTCAAATGAACCACGATGTCGTCGCGGGGTCACGTGAGTATCAGAACGAAAAGTAAACAAACATCTAAGCATCGAGGACTGTATCTATGGATCAAAAATTATATTGTATTTTAAGTGTTATCTAGGGATTTCCGGTAGAATACAAATAGATCGGACTGCGGTGAGGCTAGGCAGCCTCCCGTCTTCATCCTCGACTGCAAACAAGCAGCCACACCTTTGATTCATATCGTGTTCATGCTCCCAAGTCAGGACGACGGTATCAAGAGCCCAAAACCTGTGTCTCATTAGACTCTGTTAAGCCTGTCCCAATCCGCGGTCAGGTAGGCTCGTCGCAGGGTACACTAGGGTACCTTCCACTCCTAACAGCATGCGTGAGTGCTGGACAAAATTACCAGTAAATGTTGGAATTGTCTATCCCAAGGCGCTTGTTCGGAAACGACGTTGCCCACCGGGATACTCCCATCCTCTTTCAGCCCATAGAACTCTGGGCTCTCATGCGCCTTGTCTTTGCTTTTTCGAAAAGTACATTAGCCTTTTCAAGCTCTGAATTTCTCTTCTCCTTTGCAGATTCAAGCTGGGCCCTCTCCAAATCCCGACGACTGTCGCCAAAGCCAAGATCCAAATCGCCATCTTTGTCGCGCCTTTCGCCATATCCGTCATCACTATTGGCATCTAAATCATCTTCGACCGAAACGGACGACACTAAAAGATCGCCAATCCACAGGGATATCATCGCTCGGAGACGCAAAATCTCATGACTATCGGAATAAGGCGGTGAGACAACTAACTCATCAATCTGGGACGCAATCTGCTGCGCTTCTTCGAGTTCTTTAGCTCGTGATTCGAGAATCAATTCTACCTTTCGGCTGCGTTGTCGTTTTTTGGAGCGGGTGGGCAAATCGCTGGATATAGACATGCGGTCGTCCGCCGGTGCGTACTCATCAAAGGGATTATCATACCCATTGTTGAAGTTATTTCGATCAAATATATCGTCCTCTTCAGCTTCTTCTTCTTCTTCCTCCTCCTCCGCCATTTCCATAGCCGTTTCTCTGCGGACTCGACTCTCCTCTTGAACTAGCGAAATCCAAAGACCAAACATAGTCGGGTAAAAATCCAGCGGGCTCAACGCATTAGGCGCCATCTTGCGGTATGGATAGTGTAGAATTAGCCTGTCATAGTACTCCCTGGCCTTTTCAAAGCCAGCCCGAGTGAACCATTTCCTCTTCCCGCCGGAACTGCCATTCCTTTCGCCTTCAACCGTCTTATTTCCTCCTTCCATGTCAATCTCCATGCGCATATTCATATTCCCAGACTGTTGGCTCCGACGTTGACGCTGGCCCAAACTTTGGTCTTTCCACAGTAATATTTCTGCACCAACCCCCCATCTCCCTCCAGTGCGCACGTCTATACTGTGTCCACCAAAATCATCCCGCAGTATCAAACCCCAAGCCCGACCAGCCCTCACATAGTCGCCTTCCATCAAGCATCGATGTAGGATAGTAGTAATAACGCCCAAGTGACGTAGCCGTAACGCACTTTTGCGCGTGGGATTACCACCAGGTAAATAGACGGGTGGGTTTAATTTTGACAGCTCATGGTCAACAGTCACGGTACGGCCCTTTCCTGCCCTCCCAGTGCTTTTACCACCATTACCATCACTATCGTCATCTTCCTCATCTTCATCCTCTTCACCCTCTTCTTCATCCTCCTGCTGTTCTTCATCATCATCATCACCATCCTCACTCCCATCCAAAAACCCCTTCGGCGCGGCACTATGTGGGAAGTTACCACCAGGTAGCTCCCGATCCACCGGCATCCCCGCAATCCTATACTGATGATACTCATCAGGGCCCAAAACCACAGACTCAGAACGCACCGATCCACCCCGCGACAAGCTCCTCCTCCTAGACCTACTCCTACCCCGCCTTCTTTTTTCCTTCCTCCTCTGCCTCCTCCGTCTCTCATCCTCACTCAAACCCCCATCTTCCTGCCCAGACATACCCGATTTATCACCACCACCGCCGCCACCGCCGCCACCACCGCCTTCATCTTCATCGTCCTCATCCCGATTCACACCCGTGGATTTCCCACGCTGTGTAAACCCTTCATATTTCGCAGTCCGATAACTGACTGGCTGCTGCCACAGGGGAAGCGGGAGGACGAAATGCGACGTGTTTTGCGCAATGGATGACGTTGCCATTGTCCGATTATAGCGGTCTTTCACTTTCTTCGCGTAGTTTTCGCGTTTTTTTTAACCAGCTGGAAGCTTTAGCTGGGATTAATATCGCGTGCCATCGGGCTCGGTGGGAAGATGGCAAGTGTTCAGAAAAACACAAGCGTGAGATGAACGATCTAGCCGAAGTTTCAACGGCTGCTGGCTATGTGAGATTGGAGACTTTGATACATGTAGTTTGGCCTTTTTTTAAGCGGAAGGCTTGGCGTGATAAGATCGGCCTGATAAGGAAAGTCAATCTGATAACTAACTGAGATCTACATCAGCATCAGCATCAAACCAGATACGTTCGATCCTACAACTTTGACTTGCTGGTTGGATTGCCATGGTATGGGATAGCTGGGAAGTCTTGAATTTGTGGTTGATTATAACCCATTCAGAAGACCGAGTAGCATCTACCAAGCCATTGCTAGAAATGACGCCCAAAAGATAAAGTAAAGAAAGCCGGGCAGAGAGAAAGTGGGAATGGAAAAGCATTCAAGAGGCATAAATCACTATGAATATTTGCTTGCTTGCATAAACAATCAGCCAATCGCTATGAACTAATAAGTATGAATAAAAGGAGAGTAAAAAACAGTAAATGACAATATATTCCATCCATATCCAATTCCTGGTACCCCAATAATATTTCCATCGCCCATGACCATCGCTGGTGTTCGTTAAAAAAAAAAGCATTTTTTTCATATCTGTCATCATATCATATCATGTCATAGAACTTCATACAGAAAACCTCGCCAAAAATAAACACATAAGCAGGACGATAAGAGCTCAAAAATATCCAAAACAACAAGAAGAGTGAAGAGTCGAAAAGAGCCAAGAAGAAACACGAATTAGAACCAAAAACATATCAACGCTGAGAAAGGATTTTTTTTGAAAACATTTCTGAATACAGGAGTAGCGCAGCCACTTAGTAAAGCAGGAGAAGTGATCCATATCAAGTAAGTTGAGGGAGGTGTAAGAGGAGAGAGAACAAGAACAGCTAGAAGTTGAAGAAGATTAATGTCAAATGGCCTGGCACATGGGGAAGAAGAGTAAAAGACAAAGGAGATGATGTTGCTGAAGAGCATGTGGGTGCCAGGGCCAGGGGAACTAGTCCAAAAGTTGATATAAGAGGGTTGAAGAAAGGAAATATAAGGTGCAGTGTATATAGTTGGATATCTTTTTGTCCGTGTGAACGGAATCGGGTTGTGGTAGGAACCCTCAATTTTTTTTTCCTTTTACCAGTGTGACTGGATTTGTATGCCTCGCGGCGGTCTCCGGGTCTCCAACCTTTTCGTAGTACCTAGAATGCAAACGCAGAGATGCAAAGAAAGACCCAAACCGAAAAAAAGGGAAGTCGAAAGTGTGGCCACAGAGGAAAATAGTCGGCGCGTCGAGCGACTGGTTCAACAGTTGTAAAAAAGTAAAAGGCTGTTGACCTGGATTATAAAAAAGAATATTGGTTGCTGTTGTTCATGTTCGTTACTTCTCTCACACTCTCTCAAAATAACTCGAAATCGAATTACGAGGTGCACATTGGGTCGCCGGATCCTTCAACTTTGATACCGGGCGCTCCACAATCCTTAACCATGTTCCTAAAGTCCCGAAGAACCTTTTCGGGGACACGGTCCCACAGTAGAGAACGCGAGTAGACGTCTGAGTTGCCTTTGATGCCGCCACGGTTCTGTAACCCGTTGTTTCGCATCGCGGCATAGGCTTGTTGGAGGTTAGAAGGGGGTGGTTCATGTTCGGCTTCATCGTCTTCTTCAAGCGTGGTAAGAGCTCGATACCGCTCTGTTGTGATGGCAAATGCTTCTTCCTGCCGTTGCTCCTTGGTCGGAGCGATGAGGTCTTGATGGAGACTGTCGAGGGCAGGAGCAGAAGTCATCTGAGCCATTTCAGAGCCGCTGATAGTCGTGGGAAGGGCGGCAGAAGCAGCAGAAGATGGCCCGATAATGCCACCAGCATTGAGAGGCTTTTCAGCGTCTGCTGGAGAGGCAGATGCGAGCACTGCTCTGAGAACGTTGGCGGATTCTGCACGGTACTCTTCAGAGAGAGCTGGGATGCCAGAAGAGGCGGCGGAGCCGCTATTTGAAGCGACAAAGGCGCCAAACAGTAGACACATGTAGAATGCGTTCCAGCTGAAACCAGAATCGGATGAGGATTTCTCCGTCGCCTTTTCCGGTTCCTTGAAACCCAAATTTAATGGGTTGGCAGGAGTGGGAGTGGGTGCCCGATCCATGCGATGCTCGGTGTTGAGAGTAAACTCATCAGCGAGAGAGAAAGGCTCCCATGAATTATTGTCCATGGCAAGGCTACCATAATCGGAGAAGTCGCTACGGAAGCCAGAATTGGAACCGGAAGACTGGGCGTTCATCTCCATCTTCTCCATGTGCTCCCGGAGGATGGCGTTCTTCTTGCGAAGTTCACCGGTATCAAGGGTATGGGCTCGGATCAACTCTTCCTTTTCAAGATGCAGTTGCTCAATATACTGGCGCATTTGCTGCTGGTGCTCGAGCAACTCGTTCTTCTCACGATCGTTCTCCGACTCCCGGAGTTTCATCTCCTGGAGAGCCTCTTGGAGCTGCTTGATGAGAGCGGAAGACTGTCTCTTGTCTTCCTCGAGTTGTTCGGTGTGAACCTTCTTCCGCTGTCGGGAATCAAGACTATTTTGTTTCAATTAGCAAACAGAAAAAAATAGGAGACAGAGAGACAGAGAGGGTGAAAGGGATAGACGTACGCAGCCTGGCGATTTCTCAACAGGCGTTTCTGCTGCTTGAGTTCTTTGATCTCATCCTCATCATTGGACTGACTGATCAACATATCGATATTACTCAAAGTGCGTTCAGCAGGAATGTCAAACCGGGCATTTTTCTTCCGGATGCCATCTCGTCGAATGGTCAGGTTTGAGGCGTTGCGATAAGCCGAGTTGCGGACGGGTTTGGACTGGGATTCTTGGATCTCCGAAGAACCCGATATCCAACCCTGGGTGGACTGTGGGGACATGGGTAGGGAGTTGGCGGGCGCAAATGTGGGAGAGGTTCTGAGTGGGACTTGACCATAGGATATCGTCTGGGCAGGGCCAACTGCACCGCCGGTGAAAGGGTTGGGAGCGGCGCCTTCATACTCGTGCGAAAAGTTTTCATAGATGGGAGTGGGAGTGCATGACCCGGAACTCGCTGACAGAGGCCAGTGTTGTTGCTGCTGTTGTTGCTGTTGCTGTTGAATGTAGGAGGGAGTCTGATTATCGAGGCGAACAAAAGGGTTGTTGACAGGCTCAAAGAGAGGAGTGGACATTTGGGAGGTATGCCTAGAATGAGCATCTGTTGACCAGATAGAATCTCTTCTGGAAAACTCATCAGGGCTCTGGTCGTACGAAGATCTCCGGGTACCGTTAACAGCAGAGACATCATGCGAGTTTGAAGAGTCCAGAATCTTGTCATCAAGCACGCTCATCTCGTCGTCTCTTGGGAAGAGAGGTTTCGAGTCGAGCGAGGGAGTGGAGTGAGGGAAGAAGTCAAAGGTCGGCGATTGTTGTGAAAACCGAGCCATATTGAATATGATGTGAAGAAGAAGAAGAAGAAGAAAAGAATAAAAAATTGCTGGCCTATCGAATAAAAATATGATGGCCAGTCAAGAAGAGAAGGATGATCAGAAGGGCGGAATTAACCAAAACAAGAGAACAAAATATTACAGGCTGTGGTCGTTAAAATCGTGAGGGCGTGAAGATGGATCGTGATAGGCGATGGGAGATTCTTCGTCTTTTAGAGAAGAAGAAAGATGAAGATGGATGAAGAGCAGAAGAAGGTCAAGAAGAAGAGGAAGAAGAAGAAGAGGCGGTGAGGATGTGGGCGGTTTGTGTGGGTTTGGCGGCAGAAAGCGTGTGTATAAGAGGGTGCGTATAAAAAGTGTGCGAGTGTGAGTATGTGTGAGTGTGTGTGTGTGACTTTGTGCTTTTTTGGAGGGGGAAGCACGATGCGGGGTTGGAGATAGTAAATAATATATCAGATGAGATGCTTGAAGTTATTGAGAAGAAACAAAAGGTATCCAGGGCAGACGGAGAATGGTTGTTATATATCCTATTATTTCATCTCTCTATTCTCTCCTGGGTTTCAGGGTGATCAACTTATGCGTCCTGCGAAAGAGTACTTCGTACCTTAAAGGTAGATCAGAAGTTGCCCACCAGAAAAAAAAAAGTAAAATAAAATAAAAATATCGCTTTAAAAAAATAAGAAAAAAATAAGGGCTACAGCGATCAAGATCCCGAAAGGCTGTCGACGCTCTTTGGGTTCCTTGCTGGTGGATCAAACAGGCGTATGTATGTATTAACGGATGTGCCTGGGGAATCCGCCACTTCTCCCCATCCAGTCGGAGTCGCTATGAACGAGATGGAGACGCCAAAAGGGTACAAGAAAATCATCAATTTGACACTCTGATAGGTAGTCGGCGTAAAGAGTGGGAGAAGGGAGAAGAAGAAGCAGATGTCCGAAATTTACAAGAGATATACGATTACGGGGATGTCAAGATGTTCCAGATCGACTGCATGGGAGAGAAAAAGAGACCAAAAAGTAAGGCGACGAAACAGCCGTCAGCTTTGAGCTCTAGCGGCCATTGCGATTGGATGCCCTTTGTCTCTGGTGCTTTGGGCAGACTTGCAGCTCTAGCTCCATACCCACCGATGGCGGTATTTCGTTTACCATCTCTTAGCTATGCATCCTCATGAATCGACCTTCACAAGCAAGGGACCAGAAGAAGGGTCTAACCGTCAGGCAAAGACCCTTTGTCGACTCGAAAGACTATCGTCCCATCGTGACCCATCGTGTACAGGCTACACCCTCACGATGATGATGTCGTTGTGTTAATCGAATTACACTTAGATTTAGCTCGCGGGAACCAAAGAGCAAACCATGGTTACAAACTGCGGGAGCGGTGGGAACTTTCCGTCGTTCATCACATCCGGGTCAATCATCTCTTTCTCACCATCGCACACTTATTCTTGTGTCTGTACCTGCTACGTCCTACCCTCCCCTCCTGGGCGAGAGTTCAAGCCACTTTCTGGTCACCCTCGTAATCGCCTTTGGACTCAAAGATTGGGCGATGAAATCCTCCGTACTTCAGCCGAATACACAGGGGGACCGACCTTGCTCTGCCTCACTAGCCACCCGTCCAGTTTGGGTATCTAGTTTCAAAGCCAGTGTCTTCAGATGACTCGCATCCATACGCCTTTTCTTCCTGTCTACGCCGCAAAATAAGGAAGCGAAGCGGGGTTCCCTGACTGGGGACCTAGAACAATAACTGCCCTACCTTTCTGTCTAACCAACAAACCATCATCTCCCCCGGTCAAGAACGTTACCTAAGATGACCTGATACGGAGCAATTGTATGAGGCGCAAAGAGAATTTCCCCGAAAGCAGGAGTTTGACAGGGTGCAACAATAAAAACCATCCCGTCCAATGAATACGGCCATCAGTTTGCGGCACATCTTTTTTTCAAGCGACGAGGGTGACACGAGAAGCCGTCAACTATCTCCAGGAAAGCACAAACACCGTTTGACCGACCGTCCATTACAGAGCTTCTGACTCACTGGATTGGACCCTCCCCCCACCAAGCGCGAGCTCGTAGGCATCAGCAAAATGCATCCCGAAGCATGAATGAAGAACAGATGCCAACGGGCCAATAGAATTCCACCCTCTCACCGCTGAAACGACAATATGAAGCAACGAACCCCCATGCTCTCCACGAGCTCTCCAGAGTGAGATTTGGAATAATAATTAATGGAATAGAGTTAGACCCTTTTTTGGCCCGTCTTCCTTCCACTTACCTTTGCTATTTCACCCGCTCGCAGCCTGAACGCCTCACACTTCAGACATCACGGATTTCAGGTACAGTCGACTTCTGGTCGGTTATTGGCTGAGAGAAGACAGTATGTATGATCCTCTTTTTCCATAACCATGCGCCTAGGCACATCTCCCAGGCGTAAACACCTTCCACAACGCCCTTTTCCCAAGGGCATAAACCGGAAGCCTACCTGGCTGCTTCTACGGAGTTTCTATCCAGCCATTTATATCGTGGATAACGTAATGTCGTTCAAAGTAGCGTGACCAGTCCAGGTGCTCCTAGCCTTCTTTGGTAGTCCAACGCCGGTATCCAGATAATCCCACTGCCCCGGTTCGGATGTAAGAGCTCGAGCTTAGATATATTACAGGGCAAAGCTACCACTTTTACCATTCGTCATTTGCCGTTGTACTTTTGGCCTCACGTCATCTGGCCTAGGGCTAATGAACATAAATGTTGTGAAAAAAAAAAGCAGGTCATTTATCAGGTGAAAACGGACGGCATGTGACAGTTCTTTGTCCCTGTACACTGGCTAAGGCGAGGGCAAACGAGATATTATCTCCTGGTCAAAACCGTTGAGGTCACAGTGGTCTCATCCTCGTACTCGTAGCACCGTCCCCTGTGTGAGCAGGAACAAAGTCATTCGTCTCACCGCTGTCATGAGAAGTCAAAGGTTTTTCGTTTACAGTAACGTGTGTGAGAGAGGCATGAGTCACATGATTTAGGTGTATTACATCATCACAGTTCCTGCTAAAAATAGGCCTAGCGCATTCTTGGCTGGTCGAACATCAACAAAACTTCATGCATCGCTGCCTGGAAAGACGCTGCTGATGGAGACTTCTCAGCAAATGAAACCTAGAGACATTGTGACTCAAACTGGACTGAGAGAAATCGGTGTCTCTCATCCAATCATGCCTTTTCAAGCATCTTCTTCTCTTGCACTCAGCTTCTCATACAGTGGGGGGGAGAACGTTCGCTCTTCTTGCACATCGTACATACATACCCGTCTGGAGTCTAGTTTGTTTTATGTTTTTTTTTGCATTTCTGCTTATCATACCGCCTGCTCCAGGATTGCATACGACATGGAAGTCATCTGTTGACCGATGCTTTTGAGGACCTGCTGATTGGCTGTGAGGATGCCGTCAAGCACGATGTTCCTGTGCTTCACCCCACACGCCCATCCACCGTGCCCTTCACCAGAGCATACATACGACGTACCTCTGTACTTGTCAATATCCTCGTTGATTCGCTCAGAATCAATGCTTTCTTATTCTTCTTTTTTTTTTGCTTTTAATTAATTACGCAGAAACGGTGCATTGCAGTCTCTACCATGTTTTTCTTACACTTGGCCAATAATATCCTTGGTTCGGATTTTGGTCTCTTTGGTGTGAGATGTGGGATGAGGGACGCATCAAGGCGTCAGCCCATGGTGGCTTCACTTATACTCGTGATAGAAATTCCCTTTCAACTTCTTAGCTGAAACGGGTGGGAAATTAAAAAGCAGGCGGTGAAACTCGGATACTTGCCTTGCCTTTCTCTATCTCCGTGCCTCTCTTCAACTTTGCCCTGTTGTCCCGCACCGTATCTGACCATATTTCTCCGGACTCTTTCGACCTTCTTGTTTCTCCGTGAAGCTTGGGAATTAACCTGGTCCCACACTGCATTTTTCCGGCCCTGCTTGATCAGATCTCGCCTCGTCTCTTTATGTACCTGGAAGATCGGTGGAAAAGCATTGCCGTTATACGTCCTAGTGTCGTTTCACAAATTCATTTTCTGCGCCCAATTTGTATGTGTGAAGGCGACCCCCCCCTCGCTACAGTTTTCTTTTTTTGGGATCCCCGTAGGCCGTCTCGGCCTCCTATGGTCGGTGCTGCGTGGGAGGAGGTCCGTGGTTATGCTGTGAGCGCTTTACGCGGCAGTGAAGCATACCTGCCCAGTGAAATGGTGGCCAGCAGCAAAGAACCATCCCCATCATTGTCATCACAACTACTCCTTACCTATCTGGGTAACATCCAACGTACGAATGCTACCAAGCCGGCCATCTGATTACCTCTCTCTATCCTATGAGGAGCTTTCAGTATACGAGATCTTCCCTTCTTCTTTGTTGTCCGTCCCTTATATGACCGTTTTCGAGGAGTGATGATGTACATATGACCCTTTAGGAAATCCCGAAGCCAGCCAAAATAATTATATACGCGATGAAAAAAGGAGACCGCTGCAAATGAGGGACAGCTTATATCTACTTGAACCTGGCTTTTCAACGTCATGGAGCATATTAGAATCCATTTGCGGCGAACAGTTTACCAACTTGTTTTCAGTCTTCGAATCACAGTCTCTTGGATCTGCGACAACGCCCAATATCCGCGCCACTTCTGATTTCGGGGTTTGAAAATTTGATCAAGACTGCTACATATCTACTATGCATACGTATAGAGATGTCGTCTCCTTTCATCATTATGCTTGTCCTCTACTCTTCTTGCATGATACCTGCTATCGCCTCCCTTTTTCGTTCTTCTCCCCACCGTGCATGTCTTGCCCATTCCTACCCGCTAATATCCCACCTTATATCCCACGCTCAATTGCTTTCCTCTCCACGAGTTCAGCATCTGCCTATCCCACTTCTTTTTAACCTGCAATAATGCCTTGCGAACGCGCAATATGAAACAGAAAGAACCAAGTTAAGAAGCTTGGGTACCCGACGCAGCAAGCGGGAAGGCAATAATCTTAATTTTTATTTTTCAGATTGTGGATATATATGTAGACATATGCAGACACCTACATACATGACTTCCGCCACCTTAAAACCCATCGTCGCTTGTGTCATTCTTATTCTTCTTTCACGTCTCTCACTGCTAACTCTCCACTCTCCTGCACTGCTCTCAACGCATGGTGGGGGCTGGCAGCGGAGTAGCTGATGGCAAAAAACTAGCGGGACCGCCACAACCCATATCCTTCCCCCTTCTACCTGTCCATTCTTCAATATATATGTATGTACATACCTTGGAAGTTAATAATAGGAGCTACACGTCTGCCCAAAACAGCCAAAATCCATCGCAAGCATGCTTGTAGAGAGCAGAAAAGCCAAGTCTAGATCAGATAATAATGGTGAAGAATATTGGTATAATGAAACGTTCAGACTTCCCATTCATCAGTTTTGTAAGCCTACACCTTCGCTGCCACGTTTCATTATCCGCTTTTCCACGGCTGCTGGTGGTCTGGTCGAAGGTCAGATCTTGAAACATGCCTACTATGTACGGGGATTCCATCGTGCATCGCATCATTGGGTTCTGCTACATGATTATCATTTTGCTATACCTGCTGCTCTACCTTCTTCAAACATGTGACGATTCTCTCTCTCTCCCCTTCCCTGCTATACTTATTCCTGCTATCCTATCCTATCATTGCTATTCAACGGCCGACCTGCCTTTCATGGATAGTTACCGTTTACCTTTTGTGCCTGATTTAGGGAAATGCATGCCAATAGCCCTATATTTCAAATTATCTTCAGGCTAGAACAGCCCAGGATATCAGCAGGGAAACATATAATATAAATACTACTGAAGAATTAATTATTATCGGATGATGCTCCGAGCCATATGCCAAAGAAAAATCCACTCCATCATTCATCCCACCACCACCATCATCCAAACAACAATGGCAACATCATCATCATCATTGTCGTCGTCGTCCCCATAGACAAATCCACCTAAGCGAAGCAGCACCGCGAAGATGAGATCGAAATATTCCCATGTTCCACCACCGCGCTGTCCATCGTATCGTATCCCTGGGTTTGCTGTCATTTTAATACCTGCTACCTCTACATAATCTCGATTCGCCCAAACCTGCTTAGATCTCAGTAATAGCCGTGATTCTACAAATATAGTGCCCCTTTTTTTTTTCGTAGGAAGCTAGAAATAAGTAACACCCACCTCGAGCAAAAGGGTACGACTGGTAATTAGCGAATAATCGCCGTTCTGAAATTCCTCGCTGTCCATGTGGTGCCACACCTTTCACGCTCTGAATCTCTCTCCCATACCTCCATTCAATCTCATTCGGTTCCATGAGCAAACTTGCATACTTGCATGTTCGTGCATGACTACATCTTGAAAAATATAACACCTTTTTAATTGATGTCTTTTTTTTAAATAAACCTGCTTGTTGTACCCGATGAGTACCTGAAGGGTACACCCATCACGACCTATTTCTCCTGACTGGGTAGAAAGTGTGGTTTGGACCCTTTGCAGGCCACCTTGAGAACCACCATAATCTGCAACTTCATATTCGAGCTCTCTCTGTAGCTCAGACATCAGACACCAGACACCGTTAAAGGGAAATGAAAGGGGAATTTATCCAACTGTTTCATGTTTCAGATAATTCTATCTTTATTTTTTTTTCTATCTTCCCTCTTGCTATGCGTTGTACAATGTTTTCTGTACTCCAGTCCCAAACTACGACTACATATGATAGGTAGATCGTTTTAGCATACGATTGATCGAAAAACTACATCCTCCTCCCCCCCCTTTTTTTCCCCCTCGCTCTCTGAGAAGAAAGTCGATGATCGGAAAAGCACCGGTGTGGATATAAATGACTCATGAATTTCGGCACAAATCTCCAAGATAAGAAGTGAGGCAGTGGAGGAAAAGCGGTGAAAAAGTCGGTATCGAGATATTTCGGGAATTGAAATGCAAGTTTATAGAAACCCACCTATTTTTCTGTTCCATGACGATGGCGGAGCCTCGAGATGGAGAATAGGCTGTTTCATCTTGTTATTTGCCCGTTTCTCGAAGCGGTCTGAGGGGGCGGTGATGGTAATGGCGCGTGTGGAGCTATTTCTGGTTCTGACAATGCTGGAGGAGGAAGGCCGGCTCAAGATCATGCCATATCGTACTGCCTTTTCAACAAGGGGTGATTTCTCGTGGGTGATGCAGCGCTTGAAGAATGATGTCTTCCATTTAGCTAAAAAAAACTATATCCTTCCTGAGTGGTATCGCAATACATAAAATAACAATGCAGAAACAATAGGACTGGAATTACAAAAACATGGTAGTATCAAAAAAGGAGAGTTCAGTCTCAGAGCACAAAATAAAAAATTTCCTGCTCTCGCTGTCGCCAATAACAGGGAAAGGCAAACGAGAAAGGAAAAAATCCACGTAAATCCCGTGCAAGCCTTCCTTAATACTCAGACCAATAGAGAAGACAAGAAGGAGTTAGAAAAGTAGGTAGTTAATCTGACCATCCCAGGGGATGGAAGGTTCATGGAAGTTGAAATCGAGGAAGTAAAGGATATCGGGCTCTTGGAAAATGGGTGAAAGGTCGGGGCTTCTACTTCGTTAAAAACCCACCTAGAAATCCGGCTCCAAGAACATTTAGATTGATATCGAAGCTTCTCAGAAGCCGATGAAATCCTTCTGCTCAGAAACCTCCCCGGTATCGGGCTTAGAAGTTATGATTTCTGGTTCGTCATATTCGTCTGAGTCAATATCATCGGAATCAATCTCATCATATGCCTCTTCTTCACTGGAGATATCTTCATCTGAAGCCCCAGTATCAGTCTTGTTAGTAGAAGCCAATTTCCGTATCTGGCCCGCTCGGTCAATATGGGGTAATGGACATCGCTTGGCGTCACATTTCCCAGTATTGGCATAGTCGGGACATTCATGCACATGACGCTCTTCACATGTAGAGCCTTTACTACAGTATCCGAGAATGGCAAAATCTCGGCAGACGGGTGCGCCTGGTGTAACTCGAACGTGTGCGTATCGACAGGTGGGGTTTGAGCATCGGCCACGAATAAAATGTACACAGGCAGGGGATCTTTCTGGGGATGGTTCATGTGAGAGATCGCAAGCATCTCCTGCATCACATTTACCTGTTTGAAGATACTCCTTGCAGATAGCAACCTTGCTTGGATCGTGGGTATAAGGGCAGTTTGGACCCTTGAAGCAGGTACCTAGAATAGAAAAGAAAGATATAGTCAGCATTCTACCCCAAAAAATCCCATTTATCCAAGATTGTTTGCAGGCCAAATGAGCTTCGTCGTCGTGGATATAGTATGGTAAGTCGAAGGGGAAAGAGTCCGGTACCCATCGATGTAAATCTCTTGCATAGCTCGCTCTTTTTCTTAACCGGCATGGGTTGTCTTATGTTAAACGTTAGCTGGTCAGGTTGTGCTCGTCGCGCCGCGTCGCCATCAGTCAAACCATACTTCTTTGAAACAACTGCACCTAGACGATGGAGATTGCCATTCTTGCTGCGTACAAATGTGACACCGCCCACCTTCGTTCTCTTCGGGGTAGCGTTGGCCATCGTAGGGTCATCTAAAAATTGTAAGCCTGCTCTTGAGTTCTCATCTTTCCAAAATGCGCGCTCACTGGATATTCTGATCAACTTGCCACCGCCTTGGGCGATTTTAAATGGAATATCATTGACAAGGATGGTGTAGGTCTTTGCGTCTGGGTTCCCTGCGGTTGTGTTTAAGAACTGAGGTCCACTAGTACGCTGGGCATGTCGTAGAACCCTTGCTTTTTCCATTTCTGCTTTTTTCTGTGTCTTTTGCTTCATTGTTTCTTCGATCGCTTTCTGCCTAACTTGTGTCTCTTGGTCGTATATTGATGTGTTGATAAGTTGCATGTGGCGATCTCTTTTAGAAACCCAGCCATCTTTTTGTGTAGCTTTTGTATTAGGGGCGTCATCGTTCGATACATCTGCAGATGGAGTCGCGCTTGCCGAATCTGATCCTGCTTTCTGGCCATTGATAATAAGAGTGCGGTGGCGATGCGGCCCTGGTAATGGTCTAGGTGCAGCTCTCGACCGACCACGATAGGGTCTCCAGCCGGAAGAACCACGATGGTGAACATGTTGACTACCATACGGTGCACTAGAGTAGCCACCGCGTCCCGTATGATGGGACTGATTTTTATGACGGTTGATTTGGCCTAAGAACGAGGATCAGTGAGAATCAGTCGAACCTTTGTTCACCACTAAGCGAATATCACTTACCGGCAAGAAAGCCGATTCTGGCCATAAGCTCTTCGTCTTCAGTCATACTGTTTGATACGAAGTAAGGAGCCCTATAGTCAAAGAGTACTGTCTGCAGTTGATTGTTGTGGGCAAAAAACACAATTGTGAAGTGACAGAAGGTGAAGACGTTAGGCGCTCATGTCACGCTCCGCGGTTGTTTGCCCTCTCAGTTACCACGGGATTTTGATTTTCCGATTCCGCTTAACCGCTATGTATGTGGAAGATCAACTAAATGGTATTCGCTCTGGCAATGGCTTCGCTATCTATACATGGCCTTTTATTCTTTTGATTATGGTATTGTCTCAAATTACGCTAAATACTCAATGGTATAGCCAACCTAACGAACGCCACGAAGCATTGATTACCAACCCGCTTATACGATTGTTTCAAACTTCACATTCGGGTCATCCTCCTCCATATCTGTACCTAATCCTGAGGCTGTAGGCTCTCCTTCAGAATCGAAATTGTAGCCAGCAGTAGGCGGAAGCTCTTCCTTTGCCTCTTGGTAAGCCATCGCGTTAACGTAATTACTCTCCCTGGCCTCTGGCTTCAATTCCCAGGTCATGGCAAAGTCACCACTTTTGACGAGGTGGGCCACTTGTTCTAGTGTTTGTTTCAAATATGCCTCGGGCTGTTTCAATTCAGCTTTAAGAGACTTAAAAGGCCAATATTTGTGCCTTCTGAAGCATGCAAATATGAGATCCAAAAGCTCGTTTTGCGGCATACGGGCCGTTTTGTTCTCTTGTGCGCGCACTTTCGCCGGTTTTGCAACTTGCTATAGGCCGTTAGGATTGGATGATGTGTGAGGTAGAGATACAGGTGTGGCCTTGAACTTACGATGAATGTGGACTTGTCCGCTGCAGCCACCGTTTTGGGCTGCATCATCTTTCCGGGTACTCGCTCGATGAACTTTGTTTCCTTCTTTGGTTTGAGGGCCTCGAGGGCTCTTTCTTCAGCTATGCGCCGGAACTCTTCATTTTCAACGGGAAGGCAGTTGAATTCGTCGTGAACACGAGCAGCAATACCAGTTTGTTCTAACCAAAGTCAGCTCACCCCGTTTGTTAAACAAAAATCAAGCGCAAAGACCTAACATACTTGGTATAGTTTTTCGGGTATACGGTTCCCATTTCTTCCTTTTCTCCCGTTTTTTTG
The DNA here is from genome assembly GCA_030789285.1 of Arthroderma sp. MBC 929. Lineage (NCBI taxonomy): Eukaryota > Fungi > Ascomycota > Eurotiomycetes > Onygenales > Arthrodermataceae > Arthroderma > Arthroderma sp. MBC 929. The sequence goes on along the minus strand of JARJUX010000032.1, from coordinate 122,007 downwards.
AATCACGTTTCATTTGTTCGTATAGAAATGACCTTCCATGCGTCTGGTTTTCGTTGAAAAGAAAGTTTGCCTTGTCCTTGTAACCAGGGAGATCCTTCTCCGTAAAAACAAAAGTATTCTGTACAGCAAAAGCACTGCGATCGGGGCCGACATTCTGCCGCCGTAAATTGTAATCTTTTGGAACTGTGCTATTCTGGGGAATGTCGTGTAGTCGTAAACTGATCTGAAATCAATGAACGTGTATCAGCACTGGCCTGCCAGAAAGAGATCTCACAACAAATCTTACTCGTTTTATATCCGTTGGGTCGCCTTCCACCCTAACTGTTCCTATTTGTATTTCTTCATCATCATCTAGCTTCGACCATTGTTCCCATAGCTGTCTTGGAACGCGCGTTAGCCAGACGTCCTGCGTCGCATTTGAAAAGTCCAGGTCTCCGGTATCTTCGTAAATGTCTTCGTCAGATAGCATTCCAGCGCCGGCTTCCTTCGAGTCTGGATCTTCCTTGATGGCCATCGAAGGGCTAGCTTCAGCTTTAAATTCTGGCCTGCTTAGACCCGACATGGTATCAACACTCTGGTAGCTTGAAACTGGCGGTTGAAAACGGCGATAATGGATGGACGAGGAGTAGGTACGGTCAGAAGTATGGCTATAGTAATAAGAACCTTGTGTGTAGGAGCTATATGCAACAGTGTTTGTCCTGCCCGCTTAACAGCTTCACGAGCTTCTTGAGGCCTTCGGTATGAGGTCAGAGCAAGCGCGGCTCAAAATCAGCCAAAGCACGCCCCACTTTTATCTTAGCTTGCTTAGTCATATATTTAGCTTGGTCTTCCCCAGAAGCAACTCTACTACTACTATGAGTGCTACAGGCTCCTGTTCCTTTATTGATTGTTCGATCCCTTCTCCAGAGCTAGAATTTGATATAGCTTGCAGTTTCAGAGTGGACTGGGTCTCTTTCTTTTCTAATATCAGTGTCTGTTTGCCGATATGGCGTCCGCCGATGTCACAGCTGCCTTGACGACGATAGAGGCAACACCAAATCAACAAACAAAATCACAGCAATACGATGAACTCCTCGCCAGAATAACCTCCACCGCTTCTCCGAATATATCTTCAGACCTTATCGCCTTTCTAGGGTCAATCTTGAGCGAAAATATTGGCATAGTTGCCTCCCGACCTCTCCTCGACAGCTTCATTAATGCCCTCCGACCCCTCCCCGCACACGTCAAAACCGAAGTCGGTCAACATGCTATCACAGCCCTTCAATCGCGATCTACGTCCGTCGAAGAGCAAGATGCCTTGATAAGGGAAATTGTCGCCGATGCCTACGAAGCCGATGAAGAATATCTCCAGGCCGCAAAAGTGCTCCAAGGCATCCACCTTGACAGCTCTCAGCGTTTCATATCGGACGATACAAAAGTTCGCATGTGGATACGTATTATTCGTTTGTACTTGGAAGAGGATGACACCACAAGTGCAGAGATGTTTTTAAATAAAATAAAGAATATGCCGTCAAAAGTACAAGATCCCGAGCTGAAGCTCCACTTTCAACTTTCTCAGGCTCGGATCTTGGATGCCCGGCGTCGATTTCTTGATGCAAGTCAGGAGTACCTTAATGTTAGTTTGGCGAGTGGTGTTGATGAAGAGGACAAGTTACAGGCTCTCTCGGCCTCTATACGCTGTGCGGTCCTAGCACCTGCAGGTCCCCAAAGATCCCGTGCCCTCTCTAGGTTATATAAAGACGATCGCTCAGCATCCCTTGAAGAACATGGGATTTTAGAGAAGATTTTTAGGGACCAGCTTCTCACCACGGACGAAGTCACTAATTTTGCTGCTGGGTTAGTTCCACACCAGCTGGCCCAAACGGCCGATGGGCTCACCGTGTTGGATAAAGCTGTTATTGAGCACAATCTGCTCGCAGCTAGCCGGCTTTACGAGAATATTAAGGTCGAGGAATTAGGGACAATTCTCGGTCTAAAGTCAAGCGGGGACATGTCGGCGGGAGAGAAAGCGGAAGTGTATGCTGCGCGAATGGTGGAGCAAGGTCGGTTGAGAGGCAGCATCGATCAGATCGCCGGAGTTATTCATTTTGATTCTGAAATAAGCGGTGTGGGGCCTGCTGGCACACAAGGCAGGACTTTAAGGCTTTGGGATGCTGGGGTGCAGAATCTGACAGAGGAAGTAGAGCGAGTTGCCGCCGGTATCATGGATAAATACCCAGTGAGTATTGTCACGACGGACATGTCTCTTGATTCAGTTGACTGGACTGACACTCTTCACAGGAATTTGCTGCCGAACAGATGGTGCAGTAAAACATCTTCTACAGCTAAACACGACCCTCCTATCCCCCCCATTACCCAGAAATGAAGCTACCTATACGATTAAATGATTTATTAAACTAGACACAACGACAAATTACGGCATCTGCATGATCTTCCCTACATCTATTAAAGTTGAGAAAACTGCTATATCATACAATCCTGGTCACATCCGACGCAGGCCTAGAGCGTCCACAGCCATGCAGCGTGCCACAGGAGATCACATAAACCACGAAGAATCATAATAAGAGAGAAGGGTTCTCCCAGCTGTAAGACCATAGAAAAGCTTGTCAAAGATAAGAATTGCAATCCAGGCCTCTGTCCATCCTCTAGATGCAACAACGACTGAGAGTAAGAAGCTTGGTATGCATATGTTTCACAGGCTGAAAATCCTCTTCGACACGTTCGATCTTGTTTCGTAGTCAGCAACAAATCGTGCTTCAATTCTGCTTTCTTGAGTAACCCATCGAGCTCTTCCACCGCGGAAATAGCAGCTCATGCAATGGTCAAAATTAAGATCTGCCAGGTGGCCTTCACGGTCTTTGATAGTGGTTAAAAACATGAATAGAACGGGACATCCTCCCTCTCAACCCATATATATTTCTTTCATTAGATACACCTCTCGTCGGGCTGGTCGTATCTCATCATCATCATGGCCGCGAAGTCTAGAGCGGACCACCAAGCGCCTGAGCAAAAACCACCGCGCTCAGCCCTGCGCCACGCCCTCTTCAACTTCTCGTCGCAGTGGTTTCTCATCCCTCAGGGAACAGGAATCATCTCCGTCGTCCTCTTCAGGCTAAGCTACCAATTCAACGGTCTCCATACGATCGCAAAGGTAGTTTGGATATATACCCTCGTGCTACTGGTCGTGTTTATCTTAATCTATGCGCTTCGCATTATTCTATACCCCAAACACGTAGCTCACCAGCTTCGCACAAGTATAATCGAGACATCATGCCTATCCAGCATCTCCATTGCATTTACGTCCATCATTCAGATGATGTGTCTTACCATTGTACGCGAATGGGGCGGCCCGTGGGGTAAAATCGCCTTTGTACTATGGTGGATCAACACTGCAATGGCCATGCTCGCCGTACTGGGAATCCCCTACGTCTATGTCCGGCTCCAGGCGCCGGGAATAAAGGGGATAACCCCCGCTATCCTTCTACCACTGATAGCGGCCCTTACAGCCGCAGCCGGCGGTGGTGTGGTGTGTCGGTTCGGAGAGCTGAATTACAGGCTGCAAGTACCGGTGATTATAGTCTCATATCTCGAAATTGGGGTCGGGTTGCCCCTGGCCGTATGTCTGGAGACAATATACCTGCTTAGGTTATTCGATAAGCACTTCCCTGCCACGCAGACTGAGATATATCAGACGATGATCCTGTGCGGGCCCTTTGGCCAGGCGAGTTTTGCGTTGCAGATTCTCGGGGACGCGGTGGGACGCGGGTCGTTCGCCCAGTATGGTCGTGGAGAATTCATTTCTGAATCTGCCGCACCGTCAATTGCTTTGGCGAGCCAGCTGGCTGGGTTGATATCGTGGGCATATGGGACGTTTTGGTGGGTGTTTGCAATCATCTGTATAACCCACTCGTTTATCTCTCAGCCTGGAGGCTTTCGAAATATCAAGTTCACAATGGCGGCCTGGTCTCTTGTTTTCCCATGGGTAAGTCGTCTCTCCCCCCCTCGGCAAGATACATCGCAATCCATGCTTAACACGCCTTGATTAGGGGGTCTACACAAACGCAGCAGTCATGCTAGGCATAATAATGGACTCTGAAGCATTTAAAGTCTGGTCTACCGTTCTGCTCATTCTCCTCGTCATAATTGGTATTATAAACCATGTATTCACCATCAAGGGACTCTATACCGGTAAGGTTCTCGGGTTAGAGAACGGATGGAAAAACTATCCTCGCAATAACCACGCTGATGGGGGTGACGATGACAATGGCGACTATTCGCGTACTCCCACCATTGGACACAGTAACGATATAAGTGACGGGAATGAAGGGCAGGCTACACAGCGGTGATGCCGTTTCTTACCTGTCACTTCTTGATAGCCTGAAGGATCCCTGGTTTTTTTTTTTTAATTTCTATCTTCGGCGAATTTGTAAACTCATCTAAAGCAGCATATATCTGCTTCTACATTTCCATACATATACCACTAGACCGCTATATTGATACTTATATCCCTTGGTTCTTTTCTAGTTTTATTCAGAGGGTACAACTATAACAGTAATCTTTTTCAAAGGTATATAAACATGCGAATGCAAAACATGGTACCTAACTGCTAACTAACTAAACTATGCCTGCTCCAACAATGCATAAATACCGCAAGACCCAGGCGTTATTTAATAGAGAAGAGGGAAAGAAAAGGAGCAACTACCGTAAAAAACTTCGCCTTTACCCAATATAAAAAGCAGATAGTAATTTAATCCAACAATTAATTTTTGTAGAAAGCTATTATTTATTTAAGTCTTATTTCCATTTTTCTTCCCCCCCTTTCTCCTTTTTCTCCCAATTAATTAGATGAATTATCAATTTTTTCTCTTTTCTTTAATAAAACGAGGCTACCTGATGGGGGCAGAACTACTAGGTAACATCCAAAAATTTCCCCTTTTTTTCCCTTTTTCTTCTCTTTTTTTAATCCCTCGGCTCAATTATTCGGCGAGAAAAGTAGAATCGTAACCCATCTGATATAACCCTGATCTTTTTCTCTTGGTCTGGTTGTTGTCTATGATCGAGCTTTCCCTTTCCATTTCAGAACAGCTGCAGCAAATTTGGTGTTCAGGTTTTTTTTTCCCGGGCGCCTTTTTCTTCACTGTAAAGCATGTTTCTATTTAAGGAGGGTGTGTATGTGGAAGGGATGGAGGATTTTGAGAGTAGAGGGGATGACATTATTGATTGTTACATGGAAGAATAGCAACATGGTTAAATGGCCCTTTTTGGAAATGGGGATGAGAGGGCAAGGGGTTGTTGGGTGGTGGTTTATTGCCATACCGCGTTCACAGCGCGGAAAACACAAAAAGCTATGTTTATGCAAATATTAGCACCAGAACCGTCTGTATACGCAAGTAATCATATATAGATGGGGATGGGGAAGCGGGGATGTCACTTACATTATTCGTAGCAGCAATGGCAATGCTGTCCTCGAATGGATGCCAGCTCATATGTAAGATCTTCTTATTAAAGTCGATTTGATCCGCATCCGTCTCCTTTCTCATTCGTCCACCAGCACCAGCTGGGCTACCAGCCCGCGATCCCCCTCTTCCAGACCCAGCCGAGTTGATAGGAGTAGGTACACCGACCTTCTTTGCTTTAAAGGCTGTTTTATCCGCTTGAAGAACCACCTCCGTCTCTCTAGTTGGATCCGATGGGTAGATCATGAAATTGTTGTTGTAGCTTCCGGTCATTACATTCTTTGCATCGCCAGAGAATACCACCTCGAACTTGTCAAATATACTATCGTTCTCGTAGGTATCGCAGAGGCGCGGTCGGAGGTGTTCATGAATAGGTATCGTCTTGACCGGTTGCTTTTCCATGTTCACATCCCATATCTTCACGGTCAAGTAGTCACGGGAAAGTATATAACGTCCGTCATTGGAGAATCGTACGTCGGAGATCGAGGAGATAATTTCGGAGAAAAAGGAGCGGGAAGATACGTCTTCCTCTTGTTCAAATTCTAGAAGTCCATTAGTGTTAGATAGGGGGTGCACAACGTAGTTGATTAAACAGAACCAAAGCAACGGGAGAATACATACGCTTACTGTGCTCATCACAGAGAGCACGCTGCCTCATGTCGGCAAGTTTAATTGTCCCTTTAGAACTGGCATACATGAACCAGTTACAGCTCGTTGGATGGAACTCCGCAGCAGTGATGACCTCCGTCAATTCCTCCATATTTGCAGGCTTGATATCGACGATATTGAAACTTTGATCCTGGATGTTGAGATTCCACATGTTGACACGAAGGTCATCGCTGCTGATAAAAGTTTCTCCATCGCTATTCACGGAAATGCTGTTGATATGATATGCATGGGCATTCGCATATATACGGCGGGGTACGGCGGCCACAACGGTGTCATGGTGTGTCATTCGAGGAAGCTTTAAAGAAGACGAATCCTTAAACGCAAGTCGTGGAGGCCGCGGAGGTCCACCTCCGCCCACAGCACCGGCAGGCGTAAGGTCGCGCGAAAGATTATTTTCGGCAACAACTTTCAGGGACTTATCAAACACTTTCCAAAGCTTTATCGTCTTATCGTTGGTGGACAATAGGTAATGGGAAGCATTCTGCCGACGGCACCATTTTATCTTGTTAATCTTCTCCTCAATCTCTAGCGACTTTAAGTAATCGAATTCTGGCTCGTGGGATTGGAACTCGGTGTGAAACTTGTATTCACATGTCTTTTTCTGTTCCACCGATGCTTTTAGTTAGCGACCTTGCTCGTGATAAGCAAGGATGGGGGGTAGCTAACCGTCTCGTTCCTTTCAAACAGCACAACCCTCCCGCCCTTATCACCAGTAGCTAAGTAGTTTCCGGTATGATCGAATTCAACGGTAGAAATGATATCAGCTATCAGGTAGAAGATATGTTAGCGGTGTGTCGCAGTGAATATGGGCCATCATTTCAATTCGTCAGTACCTTCTGTGATATCCTCAACATCCCCTTTATCGCCAAAACACCTACACCAACAGTTAGCATTGCTAGAAACACGGGAGATAGCGAGTATATGACCGGAATAGCAGAACATACTGTGTAAATTTCCAGGTAGGTGAACCTGGATCTCCGTCTACCATCTTTCACAAAGAAAATCAAACCCTTTGCGACAGGGTTTCCCTCAAAATCAGGCTCGACCAAAGCTTCCAAACCGACAAGAACCTAGCAGCAGCAGGCGAGAGATATGCAGCCCAAAAATTCCCTTCTCGGAGACTGGGAACAGGAAGGGGGTATTGATCACAGGATTCGTGGTCAGGCGTTGGAGGGCTGGAGGATCTTAGAATAGAGGGCGATAAGAATAGAATGGTTGTCCGACAGTAGTATTGGATAGCTGGGGTTTGTTTGTCAAGAGCAAGATCGTTAGCAGAAGCCGAGGAAGCACATATAGGTCTGACTGTAGAAAGTGATGCGCTAGGGGGGAGATAAGAGGTATTAAATAGCGGAAGAAAGGCAAGGCAGAGAAAAAGAAGAAAAGAAAGGAAAAAGGCTCTGGATTGGCGCTACATGCAAGTTGTTTTGGGCGCCTAAAGGCCTAAAGGGCTTTTTCTTATTTTTTTTTTAACGAGGTAGAACAGGAGGGACAAATCAGAGAGGAAAACGAAGATGATGATATCAGTGCAAGTCGCAGCGGTAGGCCGGAAAGACAGTATTACAAGGACAAACAGAGATAAGAAGGACAAGGCGATACGTACAAAGAAGTTCTTGCTGTGGCGTCTTTGGTTGGATGTATCTATTAATTTAGACTGTACAGGCTGAAGATCGGAGGAAGAAGAAAGATAGAGGGACAAGGTGGGGGAGGAAAGACAAGGTATGCTGGGCTAGAAGGATAAGGCGGGAGACACACACAGAGACAACTCTTGGTGAGAGTGAAGAGCAGAGTAAAGAGCAGAGTAAGAGGGACAGAGTAAAAGAGCAGAGTGGAAAAAGAGTAAAGAAGAAAGATGAAATGTCAAGATGAAGATGAAGATCGAGACGTCAAGAAGATGCAGGAAAGACACAAAACGGGGTGTTTGTTGGTTGGGGCCACGAACCAAAAAAATGTTGTGATCCAGGTCGCTGTCGCCAGAAGTACTGCAGAAGAATATCAACCATCAAGAGATGAACTGAAGATGAATGTGAAGATGAACTTGCTGTCTGCAGAACTACAATGTTGATATTCTTTGGCATCACAGCTGCTCATCATCACGGCTACAGAGATCGTGACAGCATCATGATCGCATCGTGACGACAGAAAGACCACAGGATGCTCTACTCTTTTTACTCTCCTCTCCTACATCTACATCACTGCTACTGCTGACATCTATCAGCTCTCTGACACTGATCTCTTGTGATATGACCAGAGAGAACTTGAACCAGAGATGAACTCTTCATCGTCATCCCATCACATGCAAAATCAGTTCTTCTTCATCATCATCTTCTTCTTCCTCATGCCACTCACCATCACAACTAACCACAAGCAGAGGAACAATGGCTGAAAAGAAACCTCCCAAGGACAGCCGTCCAGAAACAAATAAGAAAAAAAGCAATGAACCAGCAGAAACACCTTCCATCGCCGACCGAGTCAAGTCCTCCGCCTCTGGACTCCTTCGTGACACAATAGCCCCCTCCAACGCTGCAGGACACTCGTTTGGATCCGATCTCTCAAACGCTTTATCCTCCAAGCCGTCTGCATCCTCACCGTCGTCCTCATCCAGCCGAACAGCCCTAGAGAATTCCCTCCGCTCCTCGTCAAGCAGATCTCTCTCCTCGTCCGGAGGTGGCGAAAGCACCAGTTTTCCAGCCCGAGAGTCCTTTCGTTCCAGCTGGACCTCGGCCTCAGAAGCAGATAACCAGGAAAGAGCCTGGGAGCAGACTTTTGCCGACGGTGATTCGGTAAATGCGATTCTCAACGACGACCAACATGATCTCTCGCAGTCAAAGGGGAAGGGCCGGCTAGTCGACGTTGATGAACATACCCCGTTGCAACTACCATCCAACCCAGAGCAACAGCAGAACGAAGCTGTCAATACCATATTCGACTCTACGTGGTCTGACTCTGTCGCAAACCAGGGACTGCGAGAACAGCACCTACAACAACGCCCACAGGACGGATCGGATGTATCCGCTCTCCTATCCGATCCGTCTTTCCAACCTCTTTACGACTTCGATGAGGCAGACGATATCGATCAAACGCCCAAATACGAAGCCAGACCTGCACCCCTGAAAAGCAACCAACGTACCCCGATCCCGAACATCGATTCAGCTGCCCTAATTCCAGACGTCGAAAACACTAGGAAATTCTTGGAGGGCATCAAGGCCGAAGATGCGCCAACAATACTCAGGGAGCTTGGTATCTGGGATTGGCTGGCTGTAGACGAACGGTATCAGGATGAGGTATGGGGAGATTTGAAGCCCTTTGTTGAAGCTGCTAAGAAGGAGGTGGAGGAACAAGAGCAGGCGGGGGAGAGTGATGTTGCGGGTGGTCCTGCTGTGGCGAGGCTACGGATGGTTTTGGGGCATTTTAAGGATAGAGGGGTCCGGGTGGATGTTCCTTCTGGGTGATTGGGAGTTTCCTCTATTGGTATTGGGCTGGCGTATCTGGTGTTATATTTGTCTAGATTTCTATAGACTTTGGGATATACAGGGACGCAATGTAAAGGTGTATATAGTTGAGATGAACCTCGAATATGATGATTTTATGCTTCTCCCTCTTTCAGTGGAATTCACAAGATAGACAGATTCGTAATAGTGGTGGTAAATTAGTTGATTTCTCATACTAGCTCTCGATTTAATACATATCGAACAATGCTGATGACGAAAAAAAAAAGAAAAATGAACAAGGAAAAGCAGTACATATCAAGAGAGGAAAGAGACAAGGTATAATATATAAGTCATAGGATGGCCGAAACGGTGTGAGGTGTGTGATATATCCAACGCATTTAGATGGGAATTTTAGAGACGAGACGAGGAGATGGGTAGGTAGTAGGGTGATGCGCAAATGCTTGTATTTACAGGTCCAATTTTGGAGTCTGGCCCTTGACGCGTCCAATGACGATGGAAGAGGCGTATTTGGGAATGACTTCGTCGTCGTGAAGCATGGCGAATTCTGTGTAGATACGAAAGTTAGCTATTGGCCTTGAAAGTGGTGATAAACGGTATGGAATGCTTACCTTCAGTGGCATCTTTGCCCATATGACTGAAGAGGGCCTGGGCTCCACCTGGATGCTCATCGAGCCAGTTCGATACATCCATTACTACTCCCTTGACCACGATCCATAGGTCGTCTTTCTTATTGTGCTTGGCGACTTCTTCCATTGTGAATTCCTTCTCGGGGACCTTGAAGTCGGCGACCTCGTTGGCTGGTGCAGCGGCGGAAGATGCTGCGCCTTCAGAGCTTGATCCGGAAGGGGCGGTCGAGGCGGCCTGGCTGGGGGCAGCTACGGAGACGCCTTGTCCGGATGGGCTGGTCCATTCGACGGAGATCTTACCGGGCTGTGCGGGGTCGATATGTAGAGAGATCTGGTTGAGACGTTGCTGGGCTGAAGCGGATGGGTTGGCAAGCAGTTTTTGGAAAAGGTGCTGGCTGGCAGAGTCACCGGCAACGCGGCCGTAGACGACACAGCCGAGGAGAGAAGAGCCACCAAGTCGGTTGGCACCGTGGACACCTCCGGCAAGTTCACCGCAGGCATAGAGGCCGTTGAATGGCTTGCCAGAACCGTTGAGAACTTGGGCTTGGTCGTTGATTTCAATGCCACCCATTGTGAAGTGAAGGACTGGCTCCATCAATGCAACGTAAAAGGTATCGTCGATGGAGAGGGGGCCGTTGTGGAAGAACTTCTTGTTCCATGGATCCTTCTTCTTGCCATCGGCGATTTGGTTGTAATCGTCAAAGGTCTTCTTCAGAGCAGCGTCACCACAGCCAATCTCCTTGGCGAGTTCTTTGCCGGTCATCTTCTTCATGAGGCCACGGCCAGCATAGTGGCGGGTATGGAAGTCGAGGACATTGGAGGCCTTGCTGTTAAGAACAAGGCGGATGGGCCATTTGCCCTTTTCTTTTTCCTTCCACATCTGGCCGGAAACGTAGTCACGGTGACCAAGTTCATCAGAGAATCGCTGGCCGTCGGAGTTGAGGAGGAGACCACCCTCACCACGAAGAGCTATAAACAAGAGTCTAAGTTAGAAAGCTGCTTTGTAGCCGGAATAAAGATGGGGAGTGCATATGCGTACCTTCAGCAGCCAAGAATTTCCACTTGGAGTCTGGTTCCTTGGGATCAATAAGTCCAGTTGGATGAACTTGGACCTTATCCATATCGATTCCATTGGCTCCAATCTTCATCAACATCTTCTGACCATCACCGGTGGCATGGACACCGTTGGTGCTGGAGAGGTGGATGGTATCTGGGCGCCACTTTTGCAAGAGAGAGTCTTCGCCGAAATCAGCGGCATATCCACCAGTGGCCAACACAACAACACCATCTGCGGTCTGGCTTTCGCCGTTGTATTCATAGGTAACACCAGTAACGTTGTTGTTCTCCTCGTTGACGGAAGTGACACGGGCCTTCTTTAATATTTGAACTCTCTCGGGTTCGGCCTCTGCAAGCTCTTCTAATTTCTGCATCAGAGCATAGGTGATGGCCATACCGGGGAACTTAGCATCGTGGCCACGATGCGTGCGGGGGAATGAATGTCCACTGTGAATCGGTCAGCGCAAACAGGCTTCAAAAATCTTGGATATAGCAACTTAGACACTTACCCTAGCCGGGAGACGAGAGTCAAATCGAGGTTGAACACATCTTGCAACCACTCAACCGCAGCTGCGGATTTGTATGTAAGGACCTTGATTAAATCTGGGCGAGCCTTGTCTCTGGCAGACTTGAGGGTGTCTTCATAGAACTGCTTCACGCTATCTTGAATACCGAGATCGGTTTGTGTTCGTGTGAGAGCACCGTTGATACCGGATGTAGCTTTCGTGGAGTTACCACCGAAGAAGTCTGAGGTAGCAAAAACATAGCTATTAGCATAACCGCTCTGAAACGGCTTCTACAGCGGGGACTCTCTCGGAATACTCACTCTGCTTGTCAAGTACAAGGACGTTTCCGCCGTTCAAATAAACAGTGTGAGCAGCACTCAAACCGGAGACTAGAAAAAGTAGGTCGTCAGCCAGCCACGCCTCAGAGACGCCTTCTCACAGATGAAGCAACTCACGTCCACCTCCAACAACAATGACCCTTGGAGCCATCTTGAAACCGAATTAGATAGTGTACAGGGTAATAAAACAATGAGAATCTAAGGAGGATTAAGCACTGAAGAAGAGAAGAGAGAGAGAGAGGAAGAAGCTGAAGTTGATAAAGATGAGAAGCAGTTGTCTTTTCAACCGTCTGCATCTGACCTGCCGAGCCTGGCCCAGCTGTATCGGCCGAGGTACTTTTGAGATTACCCCATATTACGACGCTAAACTCTTTTTTTAAGGTTTCACCGCCCACTTTCCGCCGCTCTGGCCAATAAAAACGTCATGAATAGCAATCTGTAATGGTATTACGGGACTGTATTGACGGAATAATGTTCTTCTTCTCTCTTCTCTCCCCCGGACTTTGACTTTGGCAGAACCGCGGCTCAGCCGAAATATCTAAACCCGCTCCGCCCGAGAGAAAGAAAGAAAAGGCCGGATGGTATGATTCTATTATTATTATTATTATGGGTAAGAAAAAGTCTTGGGATGCCACCTTTGAAACCTTCCCCGGTTGGTTTTGGGATCAGCGACGGAGATGTATTTTTGCCCCAGCTCAGCACTCGACATCCGTTGTATGGCGCGCAAGTTTGCGGAGTAATTACCAGTAGTTAGCCTGTCATACATATGCTAATAAGCAAACACTTACATGTGACTGATTGAGAGGTAATCAGAGTAAACTGTTCATGTGCTGTTGTCCTTTTCAGCTATTGTTGTTTCGATGCAATCATTGAACAAAGAATTCACATGTGAATGGTGGTTATCACGTGGCTATCAAGATGGCAGCCACTTCAGTTTACTTGAGATGGCCTGATCCGCTTAGGTGTCTTGTTATGTATATGGGCTAAAGAGGTAAGCATATGATATATTTGCTGGACTCTGAATGAAGATATCATTTTGCTTGACAATTTGAGCTATTGATTGGTTTAATGAATGGATAAACGCCAACAAAAACGCAAACGCAAACACAAAATCCTGGGGCTGGTCGTCTTGCCAACCACAACTAGAACTGGGGAATCTAAAATATTCGGCAACTAAAGGCTGACAGGTCGGGATTACCGTGCCGTGTTTCTTGGAGAAGTCTACTCTTGTAGCTTCTGTCCATATACGATGTGACTGAGAGAAATTAGAACCGCTCTTTCTCGACCGCCGAGGGTAATGCAGACTTACATATCGAATAGAGCATGGATGTTTCTGTTTTTGGCTTCTTTTCGGACACCGATAAGAAAGGTTTGCACCTCTTCCAACGACCAGCCGAGGATGCCGGTGAAGGTTGCGATGCAGAAGGCATCGAGGCCATCGAGGAACTGCATCAAACAGTATGCCCCGATTTCCTTCTTTAAGATGCAAAGAGCCAGTGTCAGCGAACAAGCAAGCTAGAGCCGACTGGTCTCGCAACCGCTGGGCCAGACAGCTTCGAAGTTAAGATTGAGGCTGACCTACCATTCTTGGATCCTTTGGCCATGTGCCGAATGGAATTTTGTACACTTGCTGCTGGATGTTTTTGTAACCCGCGTCTTGTGCCCATTTCACTAGATCTCCTCCCGGGGTAGTCGTGCGTCCAATCTTCGCACAAGCTTCCTTGAGGAGAATGTGCAGTTTGCTCATATAGCTATCCTTCTTCAGCGAGCCATCGTCGGAGTAAACGTCCAGGTTCAGCTCTTGAAATTCAACCCATCCCCCTGTCTTCGTGTGCCTAGATCAAAATGAGCTGGGGCCAGGTTGATGTTAGCGTTTAGTGGGAGGACTCACTTGTATGCCTGGGATGCTAGCTTTGGCCAATCGGCGATGGAGCCGGTCATGTACCGGCAATGGATAAAATCAAATGGCCGATTGTACGGCCATTCGCTTTCAACATCGTCGACTTCGAAGGAGACGTTTGGGGGAACCCTTTAATTGAAAGTTAGCTTAGATCAAACTAGTCGACTCTATGTTAGAATTTTGTTACCACTTTGGTTGGATAGGGCTAAGATCATTTCCTATCACCTACACTTGCTTGGTTAGATCTTGGTTAGAAGGGCCAAAAGGGATCTGACTGTCTAACATACCATCTCTATAGAAGGCATTGAATCGGCTTCATCCTCTCACGTGTCAGCTTTCTTGGGTTTGCCCGTAGAGGCCACAGAAAAGGTCTTTCGCAATAATCGACGTAAAAAAAATCAAGGCGTCAAAGATATATGACTTACCCATGTCAATAGCCCATGCTCCAGTCCCAGTCCCGATATCTAGAACTCGCAGCGGCCCTTCCTTGATTGGAGCTAAATATAGTTTTCCGCCCAACAGCAACTGGAACATGTAATGTATCAACTCCAACCGATCCTGTTCCTTCGAGTCATTGGGGAATCGATAGCCTTCGCGACGATACCACGAAACATGTCAGTGATTAATATTATGACAGCGGCTGCAAAAACAACGTACTTCCTTCTCGAAAGCTATGAAACCTCCTGCCATGAACCCAGTTGTATTTTTCCGCACTTGAGCTCAGCGAGGAGGTGTAGCTCGCCCTTTACAAACTATCAGCCGGGTTCTCCATATACTGGTGCTAGAAGGTTAGTATAACGGTGGGCGTCTTACAACTCAGAGCTGTAGTCGGAATCATCTTCTGGGAATGCCTGTTCAGATGAATGCACCGGTCAGTCAAAACAGGTTGCAATAATGATAATAACGATAGAGACGATAGAACGTCGTCAGTAATGAGAGACCCACCCTCTGGTCTATATCAAGTTGGGGCGACAATGTATCCATCGTGGGAAAGTAAACGCTGCCAGCAGAAGCTTTAAACTGACGACCACGCGCTATTTAACTCGAAGTCCTTGTTTATTTGGTATTGTGAACAGCAAAATTGGCCAAAGAGTAGAGCTCTCTGCCGGTTTTAAGTATACAACAAGGAAGGCGATTTGAAGGCTCAACTCAACACCATTCACGATAGGAATGAACAGGGCATCTGGGTATGAGTGTCAATGAATTTGAGGAAAATCCTGGCGAGGCTCCCTTTAACCCACTCCTTACGTGGGAAAATTAGTCTGACTCCAGAGGCGCTACAAGGATGGTCCTCTTGGCGGATTTTGATATCCGTCGCTGGCGCCAAAGATGGAGCGGATTTTTTAAGCTAGGTCACTAGCTAGCGGACTCTAAAACTTGGTATGGCAAAGAGTCGCAACAAGCAAAAGTCGATACTGGTCGGTGTCATGTAAGGGAAGAAAGCCAGTAAACAGGGGGCATTCCCATGTTTTAGCCAGGCGTACAGAGTACAGAGAGTCCATATCGCGATATATAATCATTACCGAGTCACCTGTGCCCGGGGGAGAGATATGTATACGCTCCCGTGGTAGAAGCGAGCAAGCTAGTGAGTTAAGTTACGAAGAACTCAGCTAGACAAAGCCATCTTCAAGGCGATCGAGTAGCGATGTCGTCCTTCCGCCCGGCAGGCAAACCGGCAGAATGTTGATCCCTCCCGACATGAGGTCCGACTTAACTCCGGTTTTTCGTGTTTTCGACGCGATGACGGAAGCGCGTCTTGGCGGTTTTTCGGTGTTTTTTTACTCCGTGTGGGGGATGTATCACGTGGTAGGTCACGCTAACACCGCTTTTGGTCAAGTCACCACCGGCAAAAAAAAAGGCGCTAGGCCGTCACCGCTTCCGCCGTCACTCTCTCTCTTGTTCCAGCTTTGAGTTTTCCGCCCTCTCATCCCAACCTCACGCTGGCTTCAAGAGCTTCAACAGCGGTTTATACGCTCTTTCGGATTATAACGTGCCTCTAATGATATTCTTACTGCATTAGCACTGATTTCCCTCCGCGGACGCCGATATCTGGCCTTGCAAATTTAATCCAAGATCTAATCTTAATACCAGCTTCCCTTCGGTCTGCGACTCGGTTGCGGCCAGCGAAAAACGTCAACAACTCTGCCTGGTCTTTACCGACTGCAATGAACCCTTCCACTAAGGATGGTTGGCATTCTGCGGCCGGACCGCAGGCCCATCCTGGAGTTGATCAGATGAACCAGCAACCAGGCCGTCCTCTTGGGTCCTTTGGGTAAGTTGCCCCTGACATCATCGCCTAGGTGTTGCGGTTTTTCGCAAGCCGGTATCGGTATACCAGAAGGATGTTGTAGACTGATCAGTTTCGCGAAGTAGCCAAAATCCTCCTTTAGAAGATCCGTCTCGTACGCTGCCAGCACCGCCAGGTACGTTTCCCGTTTTTAACCGCTGCTGTGTTAATTTTTTTTGTTGGCTGTGATCAGCTAACCCTTTCCTCGCGCAATAGGTTCTTATCATCCCGCGAGCCAGCCATCCAGTCACACTCTTCCGACCCTGGCGGATTTAACTCAAGGCGCCGCGGCTCAGCCGTCCTCGCACCAGCAACCGCCGCGATACAACCAGCACCAGCAGCCACCGCTCGGGTCGGGTCATTCGCTGCCCGGTATCGGCCAGACGATCCAACAACACTCCTCTCCACCACCTTCGCTCAATCGCGACCGAGAACGGCGGCCACGACACCGGGACCTAGAGATGCTGGAGCTCGAACGCGAAATGCAAAGAGAGGGCGAGCTGAAGGAACGCGAAATGCGCGCAAGGGAACGTGAATTGGCCGAACGATATCATCGAGAGCAACAAGCCCAGCATCCCGTCCAAAGCCACACCGGTTCTATCCCTATACATCAGCCAGTCGCTTCCAAAGTCCCTAGTACAATCCATGGGCCAAATGGACTGCTGTCCAACCTCGGGGCGAATTCAGTATCCAACGCACCACAGTCGTCCTTACAAGCCTCAAACCAGCCGGGAGGTCTGTTCGGGAATCAAATACATCCTCCCGACGGACAACACCGACAGTTTCTCCCTCCTTCACAGCCTGCTCTTGCTCTTGGCTCTGCGCCCACTCAAATCCCAGGTAGCGTTGCTGCCCTTGCGCAGGGACAGCAACCTATATTAAATGTAAGTCCTGTCTTTGTTCCCCATCAGTCATAGCCATTGTTGTTTTTTTGTTGGGGGGATCCGAATGGTTTTAAAGAGTAGTGAAGAGGAAACAAAAACACGATAAGCAAAGGCACATTACGGACCCCATTCACGTTGGTGGGACAGTAGTGAGCTTCATATGTTTTCTGTCACGTATTTTGCCTGATGGAGTGAACCAAAGCTGTGGAATCTCCCTTGCCGAGCTTTTCACGCAAAGCAAGGCTAGTCGTGTGAGCGACATGGCCTATTTAAGTCATGGGCGCATCATGGGATTCTCGCATTCTTGTTCTTTCAGAATATACCACGAACATCCCCCCCTTTGCAGTTTCATGATTTGCGGTACCACAATATGTCCAGAAGTATCCGTACTAATACCATGCCTCTGAATCGACAGGATGCCCTCAGTTACCTTGACCAAGTCAAGGTCCGATTCGTTGATCAGCCCGAGGTTTATAATCGGTTTCTTGACATCATGAAAGACTTTAAAAGTCAAGCGTATGTCATAAGTTTCATGCCATAATAGCTTGCGCTAATATCTTCTAGAATCGATACTCCAGGCGTTATCCAGCGTGTTTCTACTCTATTCAACGGTCATCCAGCGCTAATTCAGGGTTTCAATACATTCCTACCTCCAGGGTATAGAATCGAATGCGGAACGGACGATAACCCGGACGCCATCAGGGTGACGACACCGTCAGGTACAAACACTATATCGATGCAATCAGGTGCTACGCGACCGCCCATAAGCTCAAGCGGAGAGACTAGTATTCAAGCTAGACAAGAGTACTACGAGCAATCTCGAGCTGGTTGGCAACACGGGGGTCAGCAGCAATCGCAACCGCCTACGACCGGGCCCGTCGGTTCGTACTCTCCAAAAAATCGTGCACTTCCCCCCGCGATATACGGCCAGCAAACAGGCCAGGGTCAACCTCAAGATGGACCGTATGAATATCAAACACAGGCTGAGCAGCAATCGTCGAACGATGCAGCTTCAATGATACACCAACAGGAGCAAAGAGGCGTCTCCCAGTTGCAAAATGCGGTTTCGGTAGCAACAGGAGGCGTGGCGCGGCAATCTATGATGCAGCTCCCGCAAGGCAGCCATACACCTGGCCCCTCCCAGCCATTAAATTCCCTGGCTAATCTCGGATCATCCTCCGTCATCCAAGGGGCGCAGGGTGATGCGTGTAAGCGAGGACCGGTGGAATTCAACCATGCTATAAGCTATGTCAATAAGATAAAGGTACTTACTCTTCCCTCCAGGCCACGTGACTGCTCAAACAAGGCCAATTTTTTAACAATTATTTGTCTATATAGAACCGTTTTTCGGATTCTCCCGAAATATACAAACAATTCCTTGAAATATTGCAAACATATCAGAGGGAGTCTAAGCCTATTCAAGATGTATATGCCCAGGTGACTCTATTGTTTAATTCCGCTCCAGATCTTTTAGAAGATTTCAAACAATTTCTTCCAGAGTCTGCCGCACAAGCCAAGGCACAATCAGCGGCTGGTCGTCAAGCCACAGAGGAGATAATTGTTAGCAATGTCAGAGGCGAACCCGGGTATAACAACTCTGCCCTCCCCCAACCACAGGGTTCGAGAGGTGATGTCAAAATGCCACCACTTGGCCAATTCAACGTGAAAGATTCCAAGGAGAGCAAGAAGCGACGGGGTGTACCAGGCGGAGCAGCATCCGCTGCAGCAGGTATGGGCTCTGTCGAGCCTATGAATGGGAGTGTTCAAGGAAATAAAGCTGGTGCTTTACAGCCTGGAGGAGTGAATAAGGTACGTTTACAATTCCGCTTACCAGTTTCTACTTGGGAGAATCCTACTAACGCCCTTTCCAAAGAGGACGAAGCTGAATCATAAGCCCGCACCCACCGAAACTGCTCCCCCAATCTCTCCAACCTTGATTCCAGCCTTGCCTGAACCGATCCCTCCTAGCTTCTCGCTCACACCTTCGCATGAGGAATATGCTTTCTTCGACCGTGTTAAGAAATTTATTGGCAATAAACAAACCTTCGGCGAGTTTCTCAAGCTATGTAACTTGTACTCGGCGGACTTGATCGATCGGAACGTGCTTGTGAATCGAGCTGCAGGGTTCATTGGTGCCAACCAGGAGATCATGTCGTGGTTTAAACGCTTCATCCACATCGAACCAAAAGATGAGGTTATCGAACCAAAATCGAAGCCAGACTCTGGAGTCGTCAACCTTTCCCACTGCAGGGCTCTTGGTCCAAGCTATCGCCTTTTGCCTAAACGTGAGAGGCAGAAGCCATGCAGCGGCCGCGATGAGCTATGCCGGAGTGTGCTCAACGACGAGTGGGCATCGCACCCAACATGGGCTTCTGAGGATTCTGGTTTCGTAGCACATCGAAAGAACCAATACGAAGACTCGCTACATCGCATTGAAGAGGATCGCCATGATTATGATCACCATATTGAAGCTTGCATTCGCACCATTCAACTCATGGAACCTCTAGTTCAACAAATTGCCCTGATGAGTGACGTAGATCGCGCCAATTTCAAACTACCAGCAGGTCTTGGTGGGCCAAGTGAGACTATATATAAGCGGGTCATCAGAAAGATATACGACCGTGAGCCTGGTCAAAGGGTGATCGAAGAGATGTTTGCAAAGCCATGTGTTGTGCTTCCAATTGTTCTGGCACGGCTCAAGCAAAAGTGTGAAGAATGGAAAGCAACGCAGCGCGAGTGGGACAAAGTTTGGCGGGAACAAATGCAGAAAGGATTCTGGCGAAGTCTTGATCATCAGGCTATCATCATGAAAGGTGGCGACAAGAAACTGTTCTTGACGAAACACATCCAGCATGAAATCCAAACGAAGTTTGAGGAAGGCAGGAGTAATCGCAAGAGCGGCAATGCTATCGGTCCATACCAGCTTGATTTTGCTTTTGAAGACTCGGAAGTCATACTTGATGCTACCCATCTTCTGCTATGCTACATTGATCATAACTCGGGTGGCTTCAATTCTGATCCCCAGAAGGTCATAACTTTTATCAAAGATTTCATTCCAACTTTCTTCGGGATGGATCGTGATGCGTTTAGGAATTACCTCAACGAAGTTTATGATACAACACCACCGAACGAGGAGGCAGATGATGAAAGCAGTGCACCGGACGAAGTACCTGCAATCCGTTCGAGGCGAGCGATGAATATCAAAAAGCCGGAACTTTTGCGTGAAGTATTTGAACGACGTGGAGGCAAACCTGTCCGACTTGAGCCGCACAGCAGGGCTGCGTCCGCCAGCCGAGCCACAACACCATCTCTCGTACCTTCAACTCCGGGATCTGCTGCAGTAGCAGAGCGTTTTGATTCGGCAGAACTCAAGTGGATGGAACACCCTAACCGTGGCAACTTCCACAAACAGCGCGAGTATCCCTTGAACGAGCCGTATAAGAAGAAGGTCCACCATTTTTACTGCAATCTCAACATCTACTGCTTCCTGTACACCTTCGAAATCATGTACCGCCGTCTACTACATATCAAGCTGCACGAGAAGGAAGCCCACGAAGCGGTCCGCCGTGCCAATGCACCCAAGGCGGCTCTTGATCTCCATATGATTGATAAAACGCCCTCTGAGTTGCTTTACGACGTCGACCCCAAGGCAAACTTGTACGAGCAAGTTGTCAGGCTTTGTGAGGACGTTATAAGCGGCACTATTGAGGCCTCGCAGATGGAAGAAGCCCTTCGTCGTTATTACATGAAGACTGGGTGGCAGCTTTACCATTTAGATCGGATTCTTGGTGGCATCGCCAAATTCGCAGGCGGTATCTTCAATGTGGATCCAAAAGACAAGACTACCGAAATCATCAACCTCTTCTACAAGGAGCGTGAAAAAGAGGAGACGACTCATAACCAAGAAATACAGTATCGAAAGCAGGTAGAAAAGATGATTAAAGAAGGGGATATCTACCGCGTGACTTATGTGAGTTCATCCACCTATACGTCCTCTACTACGAATCTGCTACTAACCGGCTTTAACCAGGCACCGTTGTCCAAGCACGCCATGGTCCAGCTCCTCACGCCTGAAGAAAGTACCTTCGATAATGACGGATTGAGCCATGAAGCGAGGTGGTCATACTATGTGTCAGCTTACACCATGCGCGATCCAACCGAGGGAGTCTCCTTTGCGGACATGAGACTACCATTCCTAAAACGTAGCCTTCCTCCAAAATTGGATTCCGGCGAGCAATACAGCCAGTACTACAAACCGCTTGTTCACCAGGATGGTTTGGTGATTCGCATATGTGCCAACAGCTATCATATCCTCTACGAGCCGGGAACAGAAGACTGGTGGTACCGTCGTCCAGAGGACCAGTCGGAAGCATCCAAGGACCATGCGACCGTGACGGAGAAGCGAAACGATCGGTTCAAGGAGAAATTCGTCAATAACCCGAGCTGGGCACATGGCCTGAGCAAGGATGAAGTCGACAAGTCCAACCAGCAGTTCCGATCCTGGGTTGGAACCCTGGAGGATGAACCCGGGACAGCAGCGGCGGCTATACCTCCCGCAACCGAGGACAGCCATACCCCGGAAAACGCCCAGGTAGACCCAAAGCCGCAGAAGGAAGACGAGGAGATGGCGGACGTCACGCCCGACGCGGCTACGGCTGTTGCATAAGGAGTGAAAAAATAACGTTTTTCTTTTTTTCCCAGCTTTTGGTGATTTATCGCGGCTTGGAGTATGTGCATACTTATGGAAATGGAGCTTCGGTGGCCATCCGAGAACAGTCAACTCGAATGGATTGGGTGTATGCGGGATCTTCTCTTTTTCAACACGACATTTGCTATACGCAGTACTATATTTTATGACTATCCGGTTTATCTTCTCTCTTCCGGTTTCTGGTTTGCCTGGATGGCTTTGTTCTATATTTTGTTAATTATTTCAATGTCTACAATTTGTCCTGTACTTTTAGTGTGAGGTAAATAAAAGAACTGATATTCATGCATCACTCTTTGTGCTGATGTAACTCCATTTCCATGCATTCAGCTTCCTCTCATCCGTGGCGACTAGTTCGGTTATCTCCATCGCAGCAGCCGAACTAAACATAAAATGCTACAGGGACATCACCACCCAAGCAGCCTATGCCCAGCTCCCTGTAGCCCTTTAGCCACGGCCCGGTCTCTTTAATACACTGTCTAATCCCCCGTTGTTCTCCAGCCGGTGCGTGGAAATCCGAGCCAGGACCGATCTGTGGTTGTTACGTCAGTCTGTTGAGAACAGCCAAAGTGGGCTTTTTGCACAATATTTTCTTTTTCGCCCATCTAATTAAACGAGAAGAGGGAATCATTAAGCTGTTTCTTCCTCCTCTCTCTCTTCTTCTCTTCATCTTCTCTCTATCTTTTCTTCTATCTCTTCCTCTCCTTATCCCGGCTACTGAACCCTCTCCACTCTAGTCGTATCCATCCACTTTGCGTCGGGGGAAGCTTAGGTAGGGTTTTTGCTTATAACCGAAACCTTTTCCTAGCTGTTTGAAGACCTTCAATTGCTGTGCGATTGATAGCTTCAGAAGTATCTTCCAAGTACTGGGAAAACAGCTCTTCTCCCTTGCTTCTTGTTTGCTTATCACGGCGTGTTATACCGGCCTAGCCATTCTCACTCTCTCTCTCCCCGCCAAACCTCATCTGCGCCTTAAACCACCCACCGTGTAACCATGGCTGCTTCGGCAATTCTGAAGAGTCGTGTGAGACGACCGTCGTTCTTGTCTAAGCTTGCTAAGCCTGAGGACTTGATTCACCACTTCCCACATGGATCGTACATTGGTTGGTCCGGCTTCACCGGTGTTGGTTATCCAAAGTACGTTCTCCATGTTGTCAGGTCGTGTTAGGCCAGCAGGCAGTGTTAACTCTCGCGGATCGATAGGATGGTTCCCACCGCTCTCGCTAACCATGTAGAGAATAATGGACTGGAGGGAAAGTTGAAATACTCCCTTTTCGTCGGAGCTTCATCTGGTGCTGAGACTGAGAACCGATGGGCTAAGCTTAACATGATTGAGAGAAGATCGCCTCATCAGGTCGGCAAGGAGATCGCAAAGGGTATCAACAATGGAAACATCAAATTCTTCGACAAACATCTTAGCATGTTCCCCGCAGATCTTGTCTATGTATGTTTAGAATCCTTCTGTTTCATCCTCTTCAAACTTCATGAATCATGGACGCTAACAGGTGTCAAACATTAGGGATGGTATACACGAGACCGACCAGATAACAGACTAGATGTTGCTGTCATTGAAGCCTCCGCCATCACAGAGGAAGGTGGTATCATTCCTGGAGCCTCCGTTGGAGCTTCGCCTGAAATAATACAGATGGCCGACAAGATCATCATCGAAGTCAACACCGCTGCTCCATCTTTCGAGGGTCTGCACGACATCACCATGTGTGACATCCCACCACGCCGCAAGCCATACCTCATCATGGCACCGGAAGACCGTATCGGAACCAACCACATCCCCATCGACCCCGACCGAGTCGTCGCCATCGTCGAGTCCGACTACCCAGATCAAACCCAGGACAACGCCCCAGCCGACGAATCATCCCGCCAAATCGCCAGAAACTTGATCCATTTCCTCCAAGAGGAGGTCAAGGTCGGCCGCCTTCCACCAACGCTTCTACCCATCCAATCTGGTATCGGCAACATCGCCAACGCCGTTGTCGGCGGTCTCGCTGAGGGTGGTGCAAACTTCCACAACCTAAAGGTCTGGACTGAGGTGTTGCAGGATTCCTTCCTCGATCTTTTCGACAGTGGAAACCTCGACTTCGCTACTGCTACATCCATCCGTTTCTCTCCCGATGGATTCGACCGATTCTACAAGGGCTGGGAAAACTACTATGACAAACTCCTCCTCCGCTCTCAACAGGTCTCCAACTCTCCTGAGATCATTCGACGATTGGGCGTTATTGCCATGAACACCCCAGTTGAGGTTGACATCTACGCTCACGCAAACAGCACCTGCGTTATGGGTTCCCGTATGTTGAACGGTCTTGGAGGATCGGCTGATTTCCTCCGAAGCGGAAAATACAGCATCATGCACACTCCCAGCACACGACCAACCAAGACCGACCCTACCGGTGTCAGCTGCATCGTTCCATTCTGTACCCATATCGACCAGACCGAACACGATCTCGACATTGTCGTCACCGAGCAGGTATGCATAATCAATCATTTATTTTTCCGTTCTGTTTTTGATAGCTCATTCTAACTCTCTTTACAGGGTCTTGCCGACGTCCGCGGTCTCTCGCCAAAGGAACGTGCCCGCGTCATCATTGAAAAATGCTCCCACCCAGACTACAGACCCATCCTCACCGACTACCTCGACAGAGCCGAATTCGAGTGCCTCCGCAAGGGTATGGGCCACGAACCCCATCTCCTCTTCCAGGCCTTCAAGATGCACAAGAACCTCCAGGAGAACGGCACCATGAAGATCGACAACTGGGAATAGAGGGTAGAATCTAAACCGGGTTTAAATCTATTTTGTATCTCATGTATTTATCTTTTCTATTTTCCTTCAAGTTCTTTCTTGTTCGCGATAACCGTACGGGGTGTATGTAAATAAGTTCTTTTTCGTCCGTCGGTATAAGAAGGATACTCCAATTCCAGGATTGTCTAGAGCGGAAATCTTTTCAGGTGTTTAATTCGATGTACAGGCAGCGTATATGTACCATTTATCCCCTGAAAGATCTAGATTACCCATTTGCACTAGGCCTGGATGAGCTTTGGAGACAGGCTGGGGCCAGTAATAGATCCCGGCAAGTAACGCTGGCGAACAAGGAAACCTAGCTTTAATGGTTAAACCAGACATACCCAATTCGTAGTCGTTGTGATTGTACTGAGGGAGTCCTCTTTCTCTTTCTTTCTTCCTCTCGTCAGTTTTGTATCTTAGTTGCTAGATAGCATAGTACTTCTCAACATCACTATTCCGTGCCGTTACAAAATTTGATTATTCCGATTTTAATAGAGAGATATAGCTTCAGTTTCTAATAATTAACTATAGTGTGAAAACTGCTTTCAAAATTTATTTAGATCCAGGATTGTAATCTTCATCTCCAGAAGAACCCCTTCTTCTTTTCTTTTGCGTTTGTCGAAAACTACCCCATTTGATATTGTACCGATAGTCATCGTATTTTCTAGCCTGCTGGTATAATTGGTGCATGTTGGTAAATGGCTTGTCGAGCTCTGGATATCTGCTCAATTTTTTATAGGCGCGCTCAAAAGCCTTGTATCTATCGGTATCCTGCCACCACCCGCCAATTCTCGACCAATACACCCGTGGAGTTTCATCCTTGTTCCATCTAATTGGGTATTTCCCAGCTAGCCCGTCAGAGACCCATCGTGGGAAGCGTGGACGCTTGATTTCCGCAGCGCAACCATCGCACCATTCATCAATATCTCCTATGATGGCGCATGATTTGCAGCAGCTGATGCCTTGTCCCCGCCGCTGCTCTGCAACATTTCGCCAGAAGGATATGTCCGTAGTCAGTAGCTTATACCAAATTAACGTCGCAGCATCATCTATCTGTTCAACTGAGCGGGGGTCCTGCCATGGTACTAGCCTCCTAGACAGAAATGTTCCATGGCCATCTTGATCTCTTAATGATCCCTGTCTAGTAGGAGATTTTGCGCCCAACCGTTGAAGCCAAGTGATAAAACAATCTCTGGTGTATATCGCGTAGTTGTCTTCAAGGTTCCATGGTGTCTTGTTAAAATACCGCTCTTTGATGTTTGAAACACCATTATATCTCGTGGTGTGATAGACATCACAGTTCTCAAAAGTATCCTTGATCATTTGTCCTAAAATTTTCTTGTCTGGAAGTTTTAAGGGACCTTGTACCAGATAGAGGCAGATATCAGATTGCTTGGATTTAGGAATCTGATCTTCACCACGCCCACCCCCACAGATTAGCACAGCTCCACAAGGGGATACCTTCAGCTGCTCGCTATGAGAATAGATTTCTTCGCCCTCGGGGTCATTCTCCACCTTTTCGCAGCGGCTACTAATGTGCAAGAAGGATATGCTGGGTTCCAGGATGCCACGTTTGAAAGATTTATAGACGAACTGGACAATATCTCGGGATATTCCAGAATCAAGGTAAAAGGCCAGTTTCTCATCATATTCTGCGACAACATGAAGGTTGATACGTCGAATAGCTGACTGCAAATTCCACTCAATGCCGTTGTTTTGCAAGCGATATATCTCGTGTATCAAGTCCTCTCTTCCTACCGGGTCAGCGAGTGGTTTCCGCGCCTTACTCCTACCTGGGTGTAATTTTGATGCTTGAACAAGAGTGCTAAATGCATCTTCCGCTATAGCAATAACATTTAGTTCTCTCACTTGATCCCATAGCGGCGACATAAACGTTGCAAAAGTAACAACAGCGAAAAAGCTGATGTTAGAAAGATCAGGCATTCTCGGATATCTCTCTGTGCCTGTCCATTGCTCTTCAAGGGCGTACAGGGTATCAATATTTACAAGCAAAGAGTTCTCTGATACTTGCGTCAAAATTTGGCGAACAAAAAGCTGGCTTACAGCAGCCTTGGTTGACTGAAGAAGCACTTGAACGGTGGCTCGAGTAATAAGCAGCATACGAAAGTTTGCTTCGATGCACGCGGCATGTCGTACCATACCAGCGGGGGAATCGTATGAACGGAATGAGGTGCGAATCTGTTCATTGTCATTTGAATCTCCATCCGCCTCTTGTCCAGGATGGGCGGAGAGGATTGTTTCCTGCGTGGAGAAAATTTGACTATCCGGAAAGATGCTGCAGCTGTCCTCAGTATCCAAAGCTAAAACTTGTAGCTCAGTGAGAATATCATGGCGAAAAATGTCACGGGCCCAATCAAAGATGTAATCCACAAGTAGGAGTATCTGTAGTGCACCATTAGGTGTTAGAATAGAGCCGCTCCATAGATCCAAGATATGCTGAAGGGAACCAATCTAGAAGTCAGCCTGCCATGCGATAACTCATAGTATATGTGATATAAAATAAGTGATTTGAATGGGAACGCACATAGTCTATGTTATTCTCCGCCACAGGGGAACCTGGGGCACTGTGCGTGACTGCCGCTGAGAGTTTCCAATATTCCCCCTTATTCATAAAGAACCAGACTAAAGGCCCTGTTTTCCACTTACTCCGACTCCCCGTAGCGGCTAGTAGGCTGTACTGAGCACTTAAACATGCGCGAAGGGGAAATGCTGTTTGCAGCTTCATTGAAGCCCAAGTGGCCCTTGATTTACCAGACTTTGCCTCTAGAACGAGGAACGGATATAGCAGTCGGTCTCCATCCAGGGAGACGGGCGAGACATTAATCGTGTCCTCAAAAACCCTTTCCTCTTCGCTTGGATTATTTTCCAATGGGGTGTTCAATAGTTCCTCAAAATTCCTGGTTTGTCGAAGACCATATATACGATCAGGTTTCTCACCACTCCTCGGCAGTTCTTCTATGAGCTCGGCCGGTTGAAAGATTTGCTCATCTTCGCGATGGGTAAATATACGATTGAGACCGATGACCTCATCCCTTTGAATGAAGTTAGTATTGCATAAGGTAGAGTTGGTTGAAGTGTGTGCTTAACTGACATATCATCTTTCCGGGAGAAACGAGGGCAGCGGCATGGCTGACGATTGTCCTGCCGGTTCTCGAGTCTCGTCTTCTTCCTACCGCGTCCCTCAATCCGTGAAGCTTCTACTTCCGATCTCCAGATCCTTTTTCTACACTGCGGGCTGTATGAATATGTAAGAAATAATGGCCACAGTAAGTAGTGCGCTAGGCCTTACCAAGCAACTTCTGCATTCATCCTCGCGAAGATGAGTGGTTCGCAAGCGAACCGCCAGCTAGATTCATTCCTATCTTTGCAGCGCTTAGCTCTTTCACTCAGCTGCAGCGCAAGCTCCTTTGTTTGTATCTTCCATGGTGTATCCTCGAGCGTCTTGTGGCAGCCTACAGAATAGTTCTCATAATCTGTATTTCCAAGCTGCTGAACCTCCTCGAAGACATGACGATGTTTTTCTGGCCACTCCTCCGGTACCATCTCTTCGTGAAATTTGATTCCATGCTTTAGCCGAAGAGTGTCCAGCAGCTTCAGATCGTCCAGTTTGAGGGTCATTATCCCGTTGATCGATGGCAAGGGTTGTTGGTATGGTCTGTAAGGGAGAAAACACCGTCCTAGGACACAGCGAACGGGACGCTGCCGAGCACGAATAATTATTGTTGAAGGATCTCCTGGATTTTAGGTTGGAATATACCTATGCGCCTTCGCTCAAGTGTTGAGGATGCTCTATACATTCCCCGCAAGGCATGGAATTTGGCTGAGCCAAGATGCTGCGCCGCAAGAGTAACCCAGGCCCTTGTTGCCTCAGATGCGCAGCAGACCAATAAGCCCCTTTCCATTGAGCGATTCATGCATGAAGATGAGTGGCAAGCTCGCGCATCCAAGTCTCCCAGGCACCACCGTCTGATATCAAGCATACCGTCGATCATCCGCGCTCTCTTTAACACTTTTGCTTGCATTTCCTATATACTCCCTCAGCAAATGCCCGGTTTTTGGATCCTCAGAGCGAGAGTCCTGATAGTTGAAAGCGCATAGAATCCATAATGACATTCACAAATGAACAGCGGGTAAAGCTAGAGCGCCTTCGGTACAAGTACAGAATCCACTTTGTAGGGGAACTGCCGAGTGGGCGCTGGCCACCAGCTCATCGAGCCAAATTTGCGGCAGTTCAGGAGCTAGGCAGGAAGGAATACGATATATATGGTGTCAACACCGACCTCGCACGCGAACCGTGGAAGGCAAACGTCAAAACTTCGGCTAGTCAGCTGGCACAGAGTGCTGCACGATGTGAGAGGCGGAACGAGGCCACCTGGAGGTTTGCTTGCGAGCCCTTGATTTTCGCCAGATTCATGGCCGAGGTGGCCTGGTAAGCAATTCAACAATACGCTATTTATATTGAGATGCTGACAAAAAATCAGCAAGGAGTGTCGCCAGAGGGTATGGAGGTCAGAAATCGAAGTATCTAGGGCAGCCGGCACAAGGACAGCAAGAGCGCTAGCTAGTCGTCAGAGAAAACGAGAGCCGTGTCGCTGTCCTCGCATGTCCCGAGCTGATTCGTAAGTTACCATCGATGATAGACAACAGTTTTTTTTTTGCCATGTACTGAAAAGATATATAGAATCGAAGCGGTAGGCTTGAACCGAATCTTTGCCCATCGAGAAGACGAAACCATTTGCCACGACCGAGAAATTGCTGAGAGCCTCCCCAAGGATTCGGAGAAGCCAGATGCTGTTTATGGGCTTCGGCAGACCAGAGCTTTCGAGGAGGTTTTGTATAGTTCTTCAACCACCCAGACTGCAAATGGAAACGCGAAGGTCCATGATTTACTGGGTGAGCAGCCGATGACAGGAGATGGCGATCCTATGCTATTCCCCTTCCTTCTTTTCGAAGCAAAATCTGGCAAGTCCACAGATGACTGGCATTCCATTAAACTCCAATCGGCATTCGCAGTCAGAACAATGCTTGATACGCAGCACCATTTACAACGAGCTACTGGAACTTTATCGAAGTGGACGGAAGGTCCCTTTGTCTGGCTGTTCATGAATAAAGGGGAAGACTGGCGCGTATGTGGAGCCTTTATGCAAGCCGGTGAAGGAAAGCGAGGCACAGTCGGGCATGTTGACTTTGTGAGTATCCCCATGGTGCTTCTAATTCCAAGCTAACTTTGCTAAAGCACATCGTCGATCTTTGGGGTGGCTCTATATTGTATAAAGACGGGGCGTTGCAACTGCTACTGATCGTGGACTATGTTTTTGAGTGGGCACGAGAAATCTACCGAGAAGATATTCTAAAAGAGCTTCGAATACTATCATCGGAGCAGAATTGTAATCCCAGCTTGGCCTACTCGGTGAGTGGCGTTACTACAGGCGCACGAAGCTATAGAAAAAACGAGCAGTTGGCCATAGTACATGCCAACAATAACTATTATCTCCCCCTCGCCTCATTCCAGGTCCTTGACTCGAAGTATGGTGCAGTCCGCCACGCTGCTTTCGTCCAGTCAAAATTCCGCTGTCTCTTCGTCACTCGCGATAACGTGGAAACTCTCCTAAATTCAATCCCAGTACAGAAAGTAAGGATCCTGGCCCGACAAGTCCTGACACAGATTTCGAGCAATTCGATAATTGTTGATATCGACACTCTATACTCCATCGAAAAAGAGTGGACTGGATATGTCCGTACTCCGAGACTTATTTGTCTGTCCAAGTTTTATACCGCCTTAACCTACAATGCCTATTTGACGCCCACATGGGAACAGGTCCGTGAACTTCACGCTATCGCTATCGCCGAAGAAGCATTTGCTCCAATTGAGGCGGCGGCAAGGTTACGTCAAAGTCAAACTATTAATGCAAAATCGTCATTCTTGGGAAACGATGGCCGCCGAGCTCTCATGGACACAATAATACGCCTACGGAGTCAGCCTACCAGATGCACACTCCTCGCGACCATTAAACGCCTGGCTCTGCGTATTATATACCCTTTATCCAATAAAGCTGAAGATATAGTATATGACGATGGATTACTTCGCGGTGTTGTACAGGCCATCTATATGTCCTTCAAACGAGGCACGCTCGAGCCCCAGGAGCCCTTCTTACGGGTTTCGGACTGCCTTGAGCGACAACATCCAGACAAGCACAAAATGGAGCCCCTTTTTCCCTTTACAGGCTTAGACGTGTCAGCAGACGGCTGTGTTTTAGTCTACGCCCTTCCACACAGGCATGAACCTGGGAGACAAAATCTCAGCCACGTTTGCACCTACTTCACAGATGGGATACCGATCGCTCCGACCAAAACTTCTCTGGGAATGGCAATTAAAAATACCTTCGAGAATCATGATGTTTATCACACCACTTCGAACAATGGATCTTCTAAGATTGCACCCTCGCGTAGAAAGGGAGCTGAAGAGACACCATGGAATCTGGAGGGCTCCCAGGGCCTTTCTACAAAGGGTACGCAGTTTTTAATCTGGCTAAAGCTGCTAGGTATGGACACGCCAACCCGTCAAGGATCACCACGGGATTCTTCAGGAGCTTATCTCCTTGTCAGAAATCTCAACCCGTGGCGTGACCCTCGCTATGTACGCTTCGCACGTGCAATAGCAAGGGATAGATTCTACACCTACAAACTTATAACACGAGAAATTAGATATTGGAGATCAATTGCTGAAGAACGGAAAGCACTAGGAATCGAGTGCTGCAAATTCTGTGCCAGCTGTGAGGAGAACAGTAGCAGCGAACATCAATGCAACAAAACCGCTGGGCTAAATCTCCCAGAGTGGTTTTCTAATGCACTTGTGGGAAACATACCGATAGTACCTATAAGCGTGGATGTCAATGAACTGGATCGCCGGTTTCCATCGTTATGGTCTGATGAAACAGAAGAAGCTGAGGGCCCCGTACTCGATGAATGGGAAAAATGCCTAAACTTTCATTCTCGTCTCAATGATGACTTCGCCGATCTACACATTTTAAGACGGCAGGGAAGATACTTTTGGAAAGACTTAAATCCTAAAAGAAACATAGAAAGACCTGCATCCGCCGGGGATTCACCAAGGAAACGCAAGCTTTCTGCTGTTGCATCTGATAATGAAGATGACAGTGAAGATGATATGTCAACTTCATCCAGTGCAATATCGGATTTCTTCTGAGCTATATGGTCATATTGGTCAACCGCCTGCCTCCTCTAAAGGGCACCCTTGGTGATCTTCTGCTATAAGATCCAGTCATTTCGCTGACGCCTGCAACAAGGTGGGGGTATAATGCTCTCTCTATAGTGATGTAACCTCTAATAATAATAATACTAACTATTTAAGCACCTGCTTCACTCTTTCTAATCTCACTCTCTTTTATAACAATTATTTAGTATTTTCAAGCTATACTATTCAGTCTCTCTATAACACTATGATTCTAAGTGGACGTGAAGTTCTCGCCCGTCAACTCGTGCAACATCTACAGGGTACCACACAGTCACAACCATGTGGTATTGATCTTACTCTTTCTCAAATCTCCAACTGGACCTCTGCGGCAACTCTCGATTATGATAATATGAAACGTCAGGCTGCCAAAACCTCCAGTATTCCAGTTGACAATGTTAGTCACACCATGATGTTGGAACCCGGTGCTTATCTGGTCGATTTCAACGAAACCGTTCGAGTTCCGCAGAACTGCATGGCAAGCATTTTCCCAAGATCATCTCTTTGGCGATCCGGGATTGGAATCACTGCTGGTGTTGTTGATGCCGGATATGAAGGTGCTCTGGGCGCCTTGATTGAAGTTAAAAATCCACATGGTGTCATTCTGCATCAAAATGCCAAACTTGCCCAGATTGTGTTTGAGGAGTTGAACGAAGTGGTGAAGGGGTATAATGGTATTTACCAGTCTTCAACAAGCAGTATTGGGCGCGATGGGACTGGTCACTCTGAAAACACTTGGGCAAGGCCCTATGGAAGTGTATCTGGCTATGGAAATAGCTAAGACTAAACAGAGAATCTCAGCCAACAGCTTATAAGAATTACTACCACCGTGATCGAGATTGACTAAGTACCATCAAAAGTGAACCTCAAACGTTTGCTCGCCATCGCCAAGCTGAGAGCTACCGGAACTATATAGCCTGGTGAAACTCATACATTGTCCTAGAAAATATGCTTCTCAAATTGTGTCATGGAAACGTTGGCTCCGTCCACGTAGAAATTGCAACTATGCCTGATATCATCAATGCCGCGTAGACCGTCGGGAACCCTTCGATATAAGATGTTCTGCCGAGTGCATTCCGAGACACCCCTTCCCTCGGATGGAATGAACACAACACCTCCTCCTCCAAAAATTGCTCTCTCGGCTAGCATATGGTTTTGCCAAGTTGATCTACCAAGCTAGATGGGCCGGCCACTCCAAAAGACAAAATGCTAACTCGGATTGCAACGGCTCGGGAGGGAACTATATCTTCATAGCATAAGTTAGCAAAACGGGTCGGCCCTCATCACCGCATCTCTGCACTAATTTCCGATATTCGGGAACAAGACAAGGGGACACGGCATACCTCTTTTGATCACAACACTCAGATGTTAAAGTCGGCCCGAATTATATCGGGTATTATAGCCGTAAAGATGAGCATGGCTAGAAGAGAGACATAGCAACACCAAATGGGCATTCCATCCATCGAGAAGGTCATAGTGTTCTGAAAGCAATTGGCAGAACCCAGAGCAACGATGGCCACCCGGATTAGAGGAAATGGTTGAGAATAAGCGAAATGAAAGAAATGAATGCTCATTTTACACTCTGCTAGCCCACGCATGATGGTGAGAAAGGTAATGGCGTGAGCTTGGAACGTAGCTAGATCAGGACTGAGGTTGAACTTGAAGTGGTGGTTTGCACAAGATCTAGGCATAACGCACTTGCTCGCGCCCGATGCAATAGAGACAATGGATCCCACCATGAGGGCAATGCAGCTTATGGTGTATAGAGTCGAACTGACCATGGTGTTGCTTCAATTGGTACTGGTAGCGGCGAGGGAGCATCTTCCTGTAATAGGGATGGGAATAAAAAAGGTATGACAGACAGATTGCTGCCTCAGGTTTGAGCAGAAAAAGATATCGATAGCTGCTCCCTTGAAGCCCATATAATGGGCTCACTTCTGCAGGTACCCAGCATCTTCTTGAGATAGGTGCGACCAGATAGCATAGCCTCCCAGGCCTGATATAGGGTATTTAGGGCGTAGGACTTTGCGAAGGTTACACACCACGGCAAAGATAGATGTAATCGACATATAATCCAGTAGATATACTCTTCTGCTGCTGTTGTTTGCTAGATGCAGGTATCTATCTGGTTTGTGCACATTACATATAATCCTATACCAACTAGCCTTTTATATTCCATTCTCTAGGGTCCATTATGATTTTCTTCTCCCTGATGACTTCTGCACTCTTTGCGAGAGTTCAAGGCTGGCCTATAGGTGTCCAGCCGCTCCCAGGTCGGTTTCAGCGGTGACAGATTGTCTAGAGTTCAACTATTCTCACATACTTCCAAAAGCCTACCCACTCAGGGACTTGAGTAGGTTTAGTTAGTGACATCTATAGTTAAGGGATCAGACCCGCGAAACGACAACCCTGGTTGTCCTCGCATCGTCTGCCAGGCAGGCAGCCCCGTCTTTGCTGCCTACTGGGTTCCGAGCAGATCACATATTTGAACTGGTTTCATAATCTCCCCCAAAAAAAAGAGTCGTTTAGCAGAGCTCACTGGCCCTAGCCAGGAGCCTGTTCAGGTTTTTTAGTCTAGTGGTTAAAGCTTCCGCTTCAACAAATTATTATCGATTGTGGTGTCTAGCAAGGACAGTAGTTGAGTAGATTCTTCGCGCATAGCAGGCTAAAATTGGTTACAAGAAGGCCCAGAGATCCGAGTATACTAGGACATCCATCCAAGCTGAGGCGTTTGTTTATGGAGCTGAAATATTTGTTAACCCATTTCTGCAGTTTCTTTGTGTCTTCCTAGAAGAGCACGAAGGCCCGTAAGACTAATCTTGGCCAGTCCAAACAATTCCTTGGATCGAATAAATCCCTTCAAGGCACCTTTTAGTTTCCCGTGTGTCGGGGTGCCAAAGTCCATATATCCTCTTCTGTAACTCCAGTGTCTCATGCAAGATATTTTCTGCTACGTCGTACCTTCCTTGCCGGACGTACACACTACTAAGACCACTCATTGTACGTAGTGTATCTGGGTCTTCTCGGCCAAGCAGTAGTTTGCGATATTCTAAGGCTTGCTGGTATCTGTCTTCTGCCTCTTGGTATTTCCCTAGAAGTTCCAGGACTCGTGCAGTATGATGAAAAGTCATCAGTGTATCAACATTGTCCCCCAGGTTCACGAACTTTGTTCGCAGCGATAGCGCCTGCGAGAATCTTTCAAGGGCAAGATTATATTGCCCTTTCTTCTGAGCATAGAAAGCTAAATTGTGAAGAAGATTTGCACGAGGCTTATCCAGGTCACCAGGAAGCTTGTACTGGATTACTGCCTGCGCATGAGGGAGTAATATCTGACAAATGGTTCGTTTTTCATAGCTCCAAACAGGAAATGTTCGTGACAGTGTCTTGAATGCATTTTCCTCGTATTCACGTATTTTTTGTTTGAGTTTAAGCCATAGTCGGGTTGCGAGTTGCATAAGCCGATGCATGCTGAGCATCTCTTCATCCCCTTCATCTTTCGTTGCAGAGATCAGTGAGAAGGCTTTCAGTTCCCCAAGGGATTCTTCAAATTGCGTCTCACTTTCCCCCGGGCGCTTCAGAAGATACTCAGGGATCGCTTGCTCATCCAAAACAGCCATAAAGCACAGTATCTCTGCTGCGCGAGGCCGTGTTTCTTGTATCGTGTCGAATGATATTTTCCATGTTCGGATGATGGAATAGTGGCTCCCATTATTCCTTCTGAAGTCCTTTTCTTCAGTATCTAGGAGCTGACTCATCTCTTCATCATCTTTATGGAGGGTGTTTAGGTACTCCTCAAGTGATATTTCATGATTCAGGATATATGCAGCAGCTTGTGTGATTGCGAGAGGTAGATATTCCAGAGTCCAAATCAACTTGGAGATGCCTGCTTGATCTAGACTGTCTTCCCGTGTCAACTTTGGTTGCAACAGTGATTGGGCCTCTGACGGGACCATTGGCTCAATTTTGATCTCGTTTTTAGTCAAGAATTTTCCCACTGAAGTGTCCCTTGTTGTAAGTAAGATCAGCCCTTCTGGGCTGCGAGGGATATATTTGAGCAGTGGCTCTTTTGTACCATCACTAACTGAACACGGATTCGCTTCAGGGTTTGCAAACGGTTCCATGTCGTCGGCATTGTCCAATATTAACAACCAGCGGCCGCAGTCGCTGCTGCTGAGCTTCTTGCAGACCGATTCGAGTACGTTGCTATCTGAACCAGCTCGTTTAGATAAGCGAAGTTCCTCTGCAATATTGGCGTATCCCTGATATATCCTAGAGGCAGAGCTGCAGCAGACCCATAAGATGTGTGCATCAGGATGTTGCTGCTGAAATCGGTAAGAGAACTCGATCGCAATCTGAGATTTCCTATGTCCCAGTTAGCAATGTGCCACGCGATGTGTCAGGATATCTCTTATGGCACTTACCCTACTCCACCAACGCCACACAGGGCAACTCGGCGCTTCACCTTGAATCGCTGATCAATCTCTTGAATAGTATCTTCCCGGCCAATAAAATTTCGGTCTTGGTCGACGGCTATCATATTACAGCCTTTCCGCGGTGCTAAGAAAAATTAAAGTTTGAGCAATCGACTTTGAACTTCCTAGTAGGGATGCGTACATCTCATTGGGTCGCAAGGTGCGGTAACGGCCATTTGTTCAGTGATATTCCGTTTCGTATTTTCTGAAGGGACTGGCTGCTCTTGCCGTCTGGCCACTACCCTGCAAGTCCCACTAGGGGGGGACGAAGAGAGTTCCTTGCACCATCGGCGCAGCTCGCCTGCGACTGCTATAAATCCGGGGTCCTCTTGATCTTCAAATCTTGTCATGTCCATATGGTTGCTTCGGATTCCTATCGGGATATAGCCTGGAAGGATGGCAGAATGAAATGGAACGACCTGTAGAAGAGTTAACAACTTCCGCTGGCACGTCCTTAGGAGTCACCTCAACTCACAGTGCCAATGCCAGGTAAGGGTAGTTCCTCGTAGAAACAGGTGATCTGGATTGGCGGAAGACCATCCTGGTAGCGCGACTGAATCATTGTGTGAAAACTAATTTGAACACGGTCTAGAACTTCCGAGTCCCTCTTGAGGACAGCGAGAATTTCCGAGTTTGTCTGCTTGAGCACCCCGATGACTTTTGCTAGACTCTCGGCCCAATGTGCCAGGCCAGAGCCACGGTGCGGTGTACCGAGGAACACTATACCGTGGGTGAAGCGAAAAATTTGCTTAAGATGCCTCTCCGGCCGTTGTTGTGCCAAAGACAGTGCCTATGTTCAGGAGATGTTAGATTGCGAACTTCTATGTGAACCTCAGAAACTCACATCTTCACAGACAAGACCACCCAGGCTATGACAAACGAATATTATAGGACGATCGGTCTACAGTAGTGAGCTTCATTTGCTAACAGTGTTATTGTTGGGGGCTCACTGTGTCATCATTCTCCCTATGAGTTGCAACCGCGGTGAGAAGGTTCATGGAATGATCCCCTATCCTATTCTTCGACACCACACCTCTCCAGTCTGTTACGCGGGCATCGTATCCAAAGATGAGTACGCGAGCATTGGGAATTTTAGATGGTAGTAAGGTTTGGGGCCATGGGTAGAGAGCATCCTTTGCCTTCCATGTCTTTTCACGATCTCCAGTTAGGCCGTGTACAAAGATGATGCTGGGTTCTGGTTAGCCAGTGCAATCAGACAGGTAGAGACCATACACAGTGCTAACTCTATTGTGCTGTTTTCATCACTATGAAGTGTCTTGATTCCAGACGGAAATTCCTTTTGGGATGACAGAGGTGATAGTGATGCAAATGCCGTGTCGTCAGAAACCGCATTAGTGGTGGACGACTTCCGCGACTTGCGAGCCCATGACAGGAAATGATTCATCATGGCCACAGTGACTAATGATTTCGCTATGCTTCATGGGTTTATAACAAGTTCAAACTAAAAAAAGCAGAATCGCCAAAACTTGAAAATGGCCTGGATCTATTCCAGGGCCTCCAGAGTGCTTCAGCACAGGTTCACAGGAAAAGTTGATGGTCATCCAGCTTCCCATTGACGTGTCGGCTTAGCTTGCTTTCCAAGGCGACCAGTCACAGGCGGCATCAGGGTCGACCATTACAACAATAATTGGCAAGGCTTCGCTTCATTAGAACCCAGCTTATAAACCCACGATGGTTCGCACGATGGCATGCTACCACCGTGCTGTTATGGTCTCTCGAGGTCCCTCCACGCGAGTTCGACGTGAACAAAATGCAAGACTCGATCAATCAAAACTCGCAGATGCAGTCTTTCGCTGGGCCGAGATGGCGTGGGAGGTCCATCGAAACAGTGGGTTTGAAATAAAGGGTGGCTTGCCAATCAACGTATCCTGGCTTGTAAGCTTAAACGATACGATGTGTGTTGTCGATGTCTAGAAACCCCATATACAGGTCGGTTTCGAGAAACAGCGGCGCTGCGGTGTTCTGCATTACAACAGGGATGGCGATGGTGACAAGGCGGCATCACTAGTGGAAGAGCCAACAATTGGCAGGTAAGAAGATATTCCTTGAGCCCCATCTGTCCGTCTGTATCCTCCGACTCGCGCAGCCATCGTCATTTTTTCCTCAGCGAGTCTAGAGAGATGAATAGAAATGTTTAATTGCGAAAGGCTTCACAACTGCTCTTTGTATGGGTGGAAGCGAAGTTCAGGGACAATCATATTGGATCTTTCGCAAGCGAGCGAGGACCGAGGAACAAGTAACATGGATGGTTCTGGAGATTTTATATGGTCGCTCCCCTTCTTTGGACTAATGCACTTCTTGATTGTCGCATTCTTGGTCGCTTTGCACCCTTCGTCAAAATCTGTATTTAACTTGCTTCTTGACTTCAAAATTTGGATACTGTTAGACTAGTTTGTCATGTTTGTTTTTGAGTGCATCGCTCCTTACTAATTTTAGTAGGCAGGGATATGTAATGAGGTTATCCTCTATGTACATACTAGAAAAATATGCGATGGAGAGGTTCATAATAATAATTTAATTAAAAAGTTTTCTTTGAATTCAGGGACTCTCGGGTTCTAATATACATATAGATCCACAGATAACTTGAAGAGAACCAAGGCATCCAAGTCCAACATCTATACCTTGTGCTTATGGAAAAGAGTACCAACGTCCATTACTCAACTAGTATTTCATTTAGTTTGCAGGCGCACCTGGAGCACCGCATTGTTCCGCTGGCTTCTCCTCATTCTCCTTGACAGACAGGCTCAGGGTGGCCTTCTTCCCATTGGGAAGCGTCAGTTCGACGCTGGCCGCACCAACGTTGGTATATTCGTTGCCAACGATGCTGAAGAGCGAGTTAACGAGGTCAGCATGGGAATTCTCAGATGAGCAGGATTCCGGGCGTGACGATTCTAGCCCAGTAAAAAGACCAGTGACAACAAGATTCTGGCCTCCCACACCGTAGAAGTTTGCGAAAACAGGCTGGTTTGCGTGTGGGAGAAATTTTTGGCCGTATACTTCGGTAAGCTTACGGACTAAACCGCCAGTGGCCTCGGCGATTGTGACACCAGCTACTTTGGCAAATTCGGCGGTACATCTAATGTGGTGCTTGCATCGTTGTGTCAAGTCCCGGTTGGAAAGGGTATCGTCATCGGCTTTCAGGAGCTCTGCTCGAGGTTGCATGGTTTCTGCCTCGAGTAAAGGGACGCCGCGTCTGTGGACTGTTTATTTTCCCTCCTGGTCAGTATTTGTTTTGGAAAGACAATTACATATACAGGATCTGGTTGTATTTACTTTCATCATTCCATTCTTCTGGCTTTACACCAACGAAAAGCCCGTCACCAACTTGCTGGTATCTCCAGACTTCATCTCCAGACTTGCCGTAGTTTCCATGAGCAAGTGGGTCGGTGAGCGCTCGTTCTTGAATTGTGCGAGCCACAAGGGCATCGGCGATACCTGTAGCACAGGATAGAGATAGGACAAAGGCGGGAAGACTGAGGAACTTCATAGTTGCGAATGGGGTGTGTGTTCTGGCTGTATAAGTGTGGCCTAAGTCGAATCGGATAGAGGAACTTCGAGAGGTAGCTGATGGTTGGCTTGTATTGCTGATATCGTTTCTCGGGGAATAACAGCTCAATATATAATAGGGACGTCTGAGATAATGAAGTGCTCGATATCATGAAGCTCCCTCACTGCCCGTCAAATGATGGGGATTCACGAGGCGGTGCATCTTGTTCTTGGTCTCCTTGAGTTATCATCATCTCAGCTATGTCCGTTCTACCCTATCCTGAGCACAAACCATTCATGGTAATGATGTGCAACACCCAAGCACTGCAATTTGGGGGCAAAGAGAGGGTATATACAAGTCCATGAAACGGTTAATGCCGTATGAGGAATATGTTGAAGCTGTAGGCCAAGCGTTGACCTGAGAAAGAGGGCTAGGAATTTCCCTTTGCAACCAGGTATGACGGGTCCCAATCCTTTAGGCAATACTGGAGGCGATATGGAAGTAAACGGGCTCAGCTGAGTTTCCCGTCATTTGGCAGTATTCAGTCTAGTGATCTTCGTCTTCGGCCCTCCCAAAGGATAATTAAAATTAGCTATTGGTCGTCAAGTCTCTGGAATGGAGATTCAATATGGCGGAGACCCACGTCCGAATGTGGATATATCTTTCATTCAACTACACAATCGTGAGCATAAGCGCATTGGCGCATACGATTGCTCGACCAACTTTTTGTGGGAGAAGCATGCAGCAATTCCCGCGAAGCCCAGGGATATGGTGGCACTCGTGTTCTCGAAAAGGGACGAGGGCATACCTCGGCACACTTGTCATCCAAGGGCATCTATTACATTTCTCTGTCAAAAATCATGACCGATACTGCGCGCCAACGTGTTTCCAGGGCGCTTCATTCGGTGCATATGTATGTAGTTACCCCAGGATCAACGCTTTGGCGTTGTGCAAGGTTTTTGTTTGGCGTGTCCACGGCCCCACAAACTACGCCTTCCACCCACATGTCGGGAATATCAGTGGAGATTGTCAGGTTTCTCAAAACTGCATGATGAACTGACAGCATTGCGTCACGGCCCCCAATGGGTCAAGTGCCCAGTGATATGCCCATCAAATGTAAATTTTGGGAAGCTGGAGAAAGGGCTCGGCTGTGGACTGCATGCCAGGGCAAACCTTAGAGCTGTTTCGGACTGATTTGTGTTTCTTCAGCTTCATACGATGATCATCAAATGTTAAAATGCCGCATGCAAGGCGGGGCCGTTAATGCCTCATGTGCCTGAGATATGTTGGTGTATGTCATCCTGAATTGACATGCCGGGAGACCATTGATGGGGGCCGGCCGATCGGATGAAGATGGGAAAGGAAATGGATGATTCAGTGGATTTGATCCGATGCTTCGAAGCTGAAGCGCTCTTCTTGTCAATATACCGCTTCATCGCCTCAAAGGCCAAGGACAATTGAAGCGACCAGCCAGCCGATGCCTGGGCGGTGGACGTGTATAAAAGCCAGCAGATTTCCCGATATTCAGTGTCTCTTTTCACTATCATCCTGAATAGCGACGACCAGAACAAACACCGCCTTCATACCAATAAATACCACTCTTGATTCACGACCTCGAATCACGATGCAGTTCTCTTCCCTCCTCTTCCCCGTTACCTTGTTGGCCATGGCTGGCTTTTCGGCCGCTGAAAACTGTAAGTCTCCCACCTCCAAAGCACAGGTGATCCAGACCGGTAGCTAACCTCTCTTTCTTCATATAGGCAAGCAGGGTCTCAAATACTGCGATGAATCTCTTCTCTTCCGAGGTTTGTCCTTCTAAACCGGAGTAGATATAACCAACGGTTATACCGGATCTGCGTGGCTAACCGACATTCCCTTCGCGTAGGTAACTACGAGAGGACGATCCAAAACGCCATGCGCCATGCAGGTGTAACCCCTGATGACAGACCGAATGTCCTCTTCAACTGCTTGGATAAGGGTGCAATTGACGTCTATATCGTCTGCCCACACGCCTGTCGGCAAATTCCCTCTGATTCCCCCGACTGGGACTGGGGTGATGACCACTGCTAAACGGTGGTATGCATTTTGGTAAGAGAAGCAAAGATTCCGCTGGAAGTTCACTTCATCGTATCAGGATAGCATCTAACTCACCTCATCAAGCAGAGCCAGAAGAGATAGCTGGATCCATCGAGACGCTGTCAGCTAGACTGCTTGATTTCCAGCATGACAGAGTGGTTCTCTAGGCATTGGTGTTTGGTTGTTTTCCCTTTGTTCACATTTCTTGGCATATGCAGGATAGTTCAATGCCAAGATTTTATTTCTATACAAAAATTATGCAAATTATCCTCTAAGGGTACTTTGTTTCAGTACAAGGGTTTTGGCAATTGGTTAATCGATTGACGACTTCAACGTGCAATCCCATACTCCAGTCTATGGTCTGAACCGTTGATATTCTCAATGAAGTGGAATACCTAGCTAAAAAGGGATCAACGAATCATCAAAATTGACATAGATGACATAAAATCAAGAGCTTGCTTCTGAAGCTATTCATCTCATTTCTTTGACGCTAATATCAGCACAAGTGGCCAGGAGAAAGCTCTCTGAGCCTGTGGTCCACCCATTTCCCGTATCAACTCTTCCCAGACCGGTTCCATAGGCCCCTTATCCATAGATGGGAACGGGAAGATATGGTCAACGAACTTTTTGAGCTGTTCCGAATTCCAATCCTTTCTCCAGAGATTCCTATCTTCAATCTCAGTAATCACCTCACCCTCTTGGACATTGCTAACCGGCTCCAGCGGGAAATTGCAAGCCTCCTGGCCGAAAAATCCCATGTTAGTCCAACTTTTGTTCCATTTTTGGCGTTGCACAGAGTGCCAGTGGTCTTTGGCAAATGGGACATTATCCAGCCAGCTGGCTATCCCGTTTGCAGTGCGCCTCCATCCGGCAGTATGCTGTGGTCCACCACCCTGAATCACTTTTGAAAAGTGGTGGTTGATGATGCGGTCTAGGAGGGGTTGGCAGGTCTTTGCGTATTCAGGCTCCGAGAAGTGGGTGCGGCTATAAAACCAGATCGCGAGTGTGCCGTTGGGTTTCAGCAATGAGCGGAAGCTATGTAGGGCCGCTGCTGTGTCCATCAATGGGAACATTAACGCGCAGACGACAAGATCGGCCGAGGCAGGTGGGAATTTAGTATGGAGTTCCTCGCCTGTGGAGACGGAGTATGTGAATCGCGATGACGGGAAACCCGTCTTGGCGGGTGAGAGGGCGTATTGGGAGTATTCGACGTGGTTTGCATTATTATCGCTAACGACGACATTGTTGAATCTAGAGGCGAGTTTGACCGAGACCTGACCCGGGCCGGCGCCTACATCGTGGGCTACTGAGAACGAGGATGCTCCGGCGTTTGCGGCGTGATAGTCATAGATCCGGTTATAAAAGTCATCGCTGTACTTCGGTCGAGTCGATAGGTACCCTTGCCAGTACTCGTCATCGTTCTGTGTCAACTTCCACACGTTGGTCGTGTCTTCTTTCTCGGCTGATCCCAGGCGGACTGCCGCAGAGTTGAACTTTCGGTGCAGCTGGACACGTTGCAATGAGCGAGAATAGTTGGGAAGAAAACACGAGCGGCTTCTCAATATGGATGCCATGATTTCAAGGTGTCAAGAATGCACCAATATCCTAAACCTGGGTGCTTATATTTGGGTTATGCTTGCCTATCTGGCCCTCTGGGGTTTTATCTCGAACACAACCAAGCTGTGGGAATTCACCTGGATCTTTCTGCAGAGAAGCAAGTTTCGACAATGCGGAGGATGCGAGGTATTTACCATGCTCCGCATCTCAGGGCATGCCAATCCAGACGACCCCATTTTTGATTGCCTGCAGGTCAATCGGCGAACCCCAGAATGCCCCAGTGTGCGGTGCAACATCATTGTCGAAGGCGCTATTTCCAAAGACAAACTTCCGTCGAAACGGCCTAGGCTACGGGGCGGACTAGACCTAAGCGAGTTAACAGGAGTGGTGCATCAGCGGGTGGCATGGGTTCGTGCTGTCAATGGTTACACAGGGCCATTCGAGATAAGGGTCGTAACGGGTTTTGCTGCGCCGGCTGTGAAAATAGTTTGAGCAAGCCCATCTCCAGTAGCACCTTGCTGAGGACACTTTTGAGGTGGACCTTAGCATGGAGAAGTCTTGATTTACGATTTGTGAAGAATGACAAGGATGTCATCGTATCCACTGATACGGAGGAAAAAGACCCAACACAGAGAAGCCTTTCTCCAACACAAAAATCATTATTGTGATTGTGGATTATTGACTCCAGGTAAGACTGCATATTTATGCACGTTTAGCATCTGCAAGACTGGATTAGCTTCTTGAAACCAAATCCCGAAATAGGGCAATCCACCCTACAGAGGGATAGCGATATTCTACAAACATATTCGCGCCTTCTCAAAACGTTTTTCTGTTGAATTCGATCCTCAGGGTTTAATTCCCTCGTATCTGGTAGTAATGCATACAAAATAAGGAGAAGTAATCATAGAGCTTGAAGAATGATGTCCACAGCCTGCTCTGCGACGGCATATAGAGTCGCCTGTGGGTGACCGC
This sequence comes from Arthroderma sp. MBC 929, assembly GCA_030789285.1. Lineage (NCBI taxonomy): Eukaryota > Fungi > Ascomycota > Eurotiomycetes > Onygenales > Arthrodermataceae > Arthroderma > Arthroderma sp. MBC 929. Next base: position 77,473 of record JARJUX010000032.1, on the reverse strand, counting down.
CAATCCCCACTGGAAGCACGCTTGCGTCCACCACTCGAAGACCACTTACCCCATATACGCGGAGATCCGGATCGACAACCTTCCCCATGGCCGCCGTGCCCGCTGGGTGATGGTGCGCCATGCCTGTAGCCCGAATGCGAGCTTCGATTTCTGCATCAGACGATTGGGGTGAAAGAGCGGTCATTCCAGGCGGAGGCACCTCACTCTCAACGTACTCTTTACCTACATCTGTCTCAAGCAATGCCTGTAAAGATCGACGAGTACCGTAAGTCAAGGTGACGCGATCCACGTCCGTATCAAAATAATTCGAGTCTACAAGAGGTGTATCGGTAGGTGACGAAGTGGCAATGCTAACTGTCCCGCGCGATGTTGGGCAGAGCAGCATGACCGAAGTCATGATGAAGCTACCATCTGTGGGGATATTGGGAACACCAGCTGGAGCATAGATGATGAGAGTTTCAACAAGTGGTCGACTTGGTTTCAAAAGCGAATCGTCCGCGGTAGTAGCACCCACTGAGCCAGACTTGCCTTTGTCATTCTGCACCGCCGGCTCTAAAATGTGTGAAGGAACAGCCTCATTGATATACCAGTCTGTTGGGAACCCCTTCATGAATGCCGGGTCCGATAGCAAGGGGCTGCCGAGTGCAAGGCCGCGCTCTGGTTTTCGAAGCTTGAAAAGCTTGTAGACCGCAAAATGATCAGTTAGATTCTTTCCCACTTCAGGAGATTCGACCACAACAGGTATTCCGTGCTTGGAGAGCGTTTCTGACGGCCCAATTCCAGATAACAGTAGGACCTGCGGAGTCCTAAACGCACCAGCCGCAAGAATAACCTCCTTACGCGCCGTAAAGCGACGACCGTCGGCAAGGAGGACCGCCGAAGCTGTGACCTTCCCATTGTCACTTTTGGTGCATTCAACACGATGAGCTATAGCATCGGTAATCACTCGCACACCTTGGAGGCTATATGCTTGATTTGCTGCTTGACGCTTCCCATCATTCCAGGTCTCAAGAAACTCACAGACCCCCGCTAAATTCCCAGAACATCCATCCGGATTATACTCAACACCTAGTTCTTTATAGGCATTCTTGATAGGCTCACGGAGGGGGTACTTTCGATTTGGATCGCTTGCTGAGACTGACGTTATTCGTACCGGGCCTTCGAAACCATGCTGATTAGGATCTGCTTTGGTATCGAAGAAAGTCTCAGACCGGCGGAAGAAAGGAAGCAACCCTTCATAGCTCCATCGCTGATCACCCACAGTCGCGGCCCATTGGTTATAGTCGGCAGCATCGCCACGACTCCAGCCGCCGAAATTGATCACAGTGCCTCCCCCCAAGCCCTTTCCTGCGTTCACGGTATGCGATCGATTACCAGTGTTCTTCTGTGGTACAACGGGATATGTCCAGTCAAGCTCAGAGCCAAGCAGGGAGAAAAGCCCAGGAAAGCTCTCCACATTAGGGTTACTCGAGGGATCGCTCCCAGCCTCAATAAGTAGAATGTCAAGCGATGGATTTCGTTGTTTGAGGCGTGAGGCAACGACACAGCCGGTCAGACCGCCTCCAACGATGATATAGTCAGCTCTCTGCTCTTCTGAAATCGCCATACTTTGTACTAGTTCGTAGCTTAGCACAGAATAATTATACTCTTCCAGATTGCAAATCGAACGTTCAGAACTCTCGTATGAGGGGTTTAAAGCGTTCGAGAGCCCCACGGATAATCAACATAAGATGGTATTAAGAGCAGGGAAGAAAAGGGCCGAGCTGAGCTGTTCGAATTACACATCGATCCACCGACATGCTTGGACAAACAAAGAACGCAACGTTTTGAAATGGAAAAATGAATTCGCCCAGGATCATCCCAGGGCGCGCTACAGGGCACATCCATACAATCATCGCGCTTGAGTTGCATCTCGCCCGCGAAATGTGTTTCAAATGTGAACAAAAACCCGGCCAGTCAAGATTAGTCTGATATTTAAAAGGAGAAGCATGAGCCAGTTTCCACTCTGATGGGGTGATATTTGCGTCGTTGAGTTGCATCTGGGCAAAATGGGACGATTTGCTAAAACTCCACTTCCCTCGGCTCACAGATACAAATGGTTTTGTATAATGCCTTGTCAGGCTCTTAATCCTCATCTCTGGAACTCCTTTTATGTAATTTAACTACCTTGTTTGGGGAGAGGAAGCATAATGGCGTGAGCTCTCATTGTTCTCTGATGACTTTTCGGCGTCTTGGTTCATGTAATTACCCAAGACATTGGGCTTGAAGCAAGCCAAATCCTACTCTGCAGCTCATCAAACAGCTAGCGGGAAAGCTCCGCGCCCTTCGAGGCATGAGCGCCACCAAGGCTCTCTTCATCGATGTCGTGCAACTCGACGTGACAGAGAAACACAAGCGACGACGCAGCTGCAGCCCATATCAAAACAAACTTCGGCCGCCTCAGATGACCGTGTCAACGATACAGCCACTTATGCAGCGGCTCGCCACCAGTCTTTGAAACCAAGCGCGAGGCTGGTGGAAGCCGTACTTTCAGCCGCTATCGGAGCTATTCTGGGCATCGTAATTCCAGAGGAAACGATGAATACGATGCTAAAATAGGGGATTTTTACGATGCTTTGTGTGGATACTACGTTCTGTGCGATGAGATTACATACTACATATCAACTGCACCCAGAAGGTTGGCGCGCGGATAGTTGCGTTGGCAACGAGCAGGGAGGAGGATGTGTTGCTGGGAATTCCCCTGACAGGATGATCTTAGGTAAATAATAAGAATCAATGGTAACTTGCTACGTAATGACAATACTCGAGGACGGCATTTCGTGCATGGGTTGAGAAGGAGAAAATCTGTATATTATATACATCTGGTCTTAGTACCGCGAAGTAGGGAATATTGTTATATATACATGGATAATTCAGTCAAGGGGTATGTCTTTTTGTCCCCGATCGAGATCAGGGGCGGCCTCGGGGTCTTATATTGAACCAATTATTAAAGACGTTGTGTGGATCTAGTCTGGCTTTGACTTTCTGGAGACGACGAAGGTTACGACCGTAGATCTGTTCAAGGTTCTCATCGCCGTGCGCAAAGTTGACATATGAAGCTGGCTTATTCAGACCGTCGGTAGAGCGCCAGAGATCACGAACGCGCTCACCAACGCCTTCGGCGGTAGAATCCAGGCGATGGTCGTAATACCAGGGAATGGCGATGGCGTTGAAGTTGACGTTGCCTCTCCAGGCATACGAGGAAGAATCATCTGGGAGTTGTCGAGCCTTGTCCATTGAATAGGCTTCGACAAGGAAGATACTGTTGCCGGTACCATTGATTGAAACCCAATCCACATACTCATCCCAGACCTTTTTCCAGGTTTCAGGCACCATTTCGGTCAAACCGACGTTATACGACGGCTTGCGACCACCTTTGATGCAGAAGTCGTTAGCTCCCGAGTTCCATCTGGTATAGTGCGTTAAGCCAGTTCCATCGGATTCGGGACCGATGTTGAGGATTGAGGCAAAGGCCTTTCGCCCTTCTGCTTCACTGCCGTAGTAGAAAGGGGTAACAAGAATGGCCGGCTCATAATTGGGAGCACCACTGGTAACGAAGTAGAGGAAAATGTTCATTTTTGGCTTCAAGGTCAGCTCGTTGATTGCCTTGACAATTTGCTCGACCTTGTCTCCCGAGAAGGTAAGTGCGCCGAGCCAGGCATATTGTCCCTCACGTTTAACAGGGAATGACTTTAGTTTTGCAGAGGTAACGACACCGAAGTTGGGACCAGCTCCCCGAAGGGCCCAGAAGAGTTCTGGGTCGTTTCTTGCGTTGATTTCCTTCAGGACACCCTTTGCAGTAACCACGTTAAGCGACAGGACAGTGTCGACACCAAATCCATTCAGACCCATCAGGTTGCCATATCCACCGCCGAGAATAGCTCCAAGCACGCCGACACAGTTGCAGTTACCGGTCGTGACGAGAGCATTGTTTGGAGAGGCAGCAGCAATGACTTCAGAGATCAAAGTTCCACCTCCAACGGTGACGACCGTTTTGTTGCGGTTGAACCTGACACCGTTAAGCCTTCGGAGACTGATGATGATCCCGTCAGCATCGAAATCCCAAGTGCTCCACCCATGTCCTCCACTCTGAGCGAAAAACGGAATGTTCCGCCTGACGCAGTATTGAACCTGTGACAGATTAGTTGGTGATCCTCCAGGGGAAAGGCTGAGAGGAAGAAAGGAAGAGAGCGGTGGAATTAAAAATAACGCACCGTGGCGGCCACATCTTCTTCAGCAGCAACTTCAACAATGATTCTTGAAACCGGAGCCTGATACTGACTCCATCGCGCGTAATCTGCTTGATTTGGAGAGATCAAAGCAGACCTGGATAACTTGGGTCCCAGTTCACGTCTAACCTCCCGCAAAGAAAGGCCGGAAACCAATGAACTGAGGACGGACAACAATAGTGCAAACACGGGGAGCAACATGTTATATGTTCCTATCTCATCACTTCAAATAAACAAAGAAAGAAAAGAAAAAACAAGCCACAAAAATAGGAACAATGCAAACCCAGTTAGAATGCAAAGAAGAAGAAAAGAATTAACGAGTGACTATAGTCAGGCTGAGGCAGAGAGAATCTTGAAGAGGAAGGAATAATATATGAAAGAACGACGCCTTTTTGACAGTTTCATATGCCGCTAGATGGACGTGCTCTGGAACGTGGATGAATAGGAGGCGACCGAAAAAACGTGGGAGAAAGGGTCGTAGGCACGCATTACCGTTTCAAGAACAGACGCTGCGAGTAAATACGGGCATCTAATCTCAGAGGGATGTATGTTGCCAGCTCCCGTCTGCATGCTGCAACAAGGATCGGGGTAACACGTCGGATGACCCGCTGAGAGTCTCCAAGGTCGTATCCTCGAACCGCTAACCCCGGCCCGGGCGGCAGACGGAAGGGGGGATCTAAATGGCGCGGACGGTTCATGAAGCTAAGAATTTGGAGGATGAGCCTTGCGAAAGGAGGATTTCATATCGCCTCTCGTGCACGATCTGATCGTTGATGCACTTTGCACAACTCCTGTACCACATGCTACTCCGTACACGACGGGTCTCCGCTGCCCATCCCACGCTGATCCCTGATCGTGACATGCACAAGCTAACTTGGCGTATGCATGCCACATGAGAGGATACCACACGCCCATGTCGCGGATGAGGCCGGTCCTGAGGACCCCAGCCGACGAGAGGGGGGTGATAAGAACGTGCTTGTCTTTCTCATTTCTCATCTCGAGGGCCGGATATGCGCAGGGTGTCCTTCTTGAGCAGGGTTCGAAGAAGACCCAGGTCTTGTCTTGCCCGTAAAGTTATTATTATTAAACAAAACGGGATAAACTAAGCACTCGTTAACTTTTTTTACCTGCCCTTCGAGAGAAGCAGAAGAAGATCCAGTCCGTGAAGATTGCTTGGATCTTCCAGACGATCAGCATGCATCCCATATACATACATGCGCCTGTCCCCCCCCTTCAGAGTTCCTGCTTCGCAGCCTGACCCCAGAGGGGACAGATACATATGTAATGAGCCCTTTGAGTCCTCAACTTTTCTTCAGCAAGAGTTTGTTGCAGATTTCTCTGAATAATTTTTATCCTCCGCCTAGGCAGATGTGAGCGTTGGATTGGGCGGTTGGGGCATAGTCTTCCTCCTTTGTTTCCCTCTCCTCCCCTTTCCCTTATTCTTTCTTTTTTGCTCCCTTTCTTTTTTTCGCATCCGTTGCATTCCCTTTTTGTTCCATTGCTGTTTTGGGTCCGCAATAAAAAATGTCGGGCGACGCCTACTCCCAAGGCCTTATGATAGGTCTGGGAGTGACCTTTTTGGTTGTCCCGTGCATCTTCGTTGGGCTTCGACTATGGGCGAAATACCTCTCTCGAAGGGGCTTGAATCTAGATGATTATTTCATTCTCGTCGCATTGGTAAGCTAGTAACATATGTGAAACTAGACAAAGTATGACGAAGAATTTCTCAATTGACCAACGAAACGTGGCTTAGGGTCTGCAAATTGGTTGCTCTGTCGCACAAATTATAGGTACTTTACACACATAACAAGTCTAAACCGACGTTCATCAAAAGAGCTCATCGGCTAATATATCGATGATAATTCAGGCGCGGTCGATGGACAGCTGGGACAGCATCAAAAAGTCGATGCAGATGGAGAGCCGATTCTCGACGATCCCGGATTCATCATTTATGAAAAGTGCAAATTCGCCAGCCAGATGATGGCAGTTATCGGCCTGGGTTTCACAAAGCTGTCGCTGCTGGTGTTCTTCCGAAGCATCTTCACGGTTAATCGGTCATTCAAGCTTTTGTCGTGGGTTATGATGGGTGTCGTAACGGCGTGGATGATTGCATTCTTTTTCGCCAACCTGTTCACCTGCTATCCGATCACACCGTTCGTCGAGCCGTTTTATATGAATGATTGTTTGGATACACTGCCAATGTGGTATTCGGGCTGTGCATTCAATGCGTTTATCGACATCATTATTCTCATCATGCCAATGCCGCTTGTGTATAAGCTGCAAATGCCCTGGAGGCAAAGGCTAGCGGTGGGAGGTATCTTCTTTCTCGGAACGACGTAAGCTTCCCCCAGGAAAAAGAAAAAAAGGAGTAGTCTTCTTGGGAGTGCACAACTGACATATGCGACAGTGTGGTTGCCATCAGCATTACCCGCATGGCGATGTATATCCATGTTGGAAGCACCTACCTCGCCCACTACAACGACGTCACATGTAAGTACCACCTCCCAACTCACCCCTCCAGCCCAATAACTAACAATGTCCCCCCAAAAGACATTACCTCACCGGTGTTTTTCTGGACAACCATCGAAATCTCCCTCGGTGTCGTCCTGGCATGTCTCCCTGTGCTCCGACCTCTCTGGACTGTTTTTCGTGGCTCGCAGCCTGTGACCAGCGGCAACGGCAAATATTACCCACCATACGGATACTCAGCCGGCAGCGGTCGCCCTGGAAGAGGGCATTCTCACCATCCCGACGACTTCACCGAACTGGGAACCGTCAGTCTTGTGAACCATGCGGGTGGAGCGCCATCGCCGGTTGAACCAGCGAATGGATTCGAAGTCAGCAAAGAGGAGCCGCATAAAAACCTACATGGGATATCAGTGGAAAGGCGGATTGAGCAGCATTATACCCAGAATATTGGGTATGCCAGCTGACATGTTTGTGTAATTTCTGAATGGTTTTCTTTGGTTCGCTTGGTACATATGGCGTTTGGGATACGTTCTAAGCGTATAATGAGCTTGTGTATATATTGTTTCGGCCGTTGGGATAGCGGTCAAAAGTGAAAAATGTTTAGATAGTTACGACTGTCCAATAATAAATGTATATATTGAAGGACAGTTTCTCTGCCGCATTACAAAGTCGTGAACTTGTTCCAACAGAAGAGCTCCCTCGGTAAAGCAGATCATGGAGCTGCGATTGCTGTGAGCAAAAGCGCATTGTGGATATGAAGAGTGACGATGAGCTGGCTAGTTCTTCTCCATCACATTTGCGCCTTACTGTCAGAGCGAGTTCTGCATATTTTCATGCCCGAATGTGGCGTCGGGGCGGTCAATCCTCTCCGTGCGCTCCGAAACAAGCAGCCAAGGAAGAAAGCCGACCCAAGGCGGTGGCCAAAAGGCCATGATCTAGAAGGCTAGGCGGTTGTCCACAGTGAATTTCAAAGCCAAATCGAAACAACAGCAACAAAGGGATCCTTTTAAAACAACAGCAAGGCTTGACCCTTTTCCAGAGATCACTTTCATCCTGTATCCCTTTCTAATTATCACCACCTTGCATAAGGCTGTCCATATATACATACCAAGTAGTAAAAAAAGGCCAGGCTCAAAACCATCCAAAGCTGGCGGTGGGGCGTATTGGTATTGTAAGGGGGTTATATATGGGGCTTGGCAAAACACGGGAGGAAAACAGACGATGATTGGCTGGAGAGCGTTGTTTTTATGTTCCTGAGTGAGACAACCGGCCAATAGCAAGCCAAGGGGACCTGACAGCCCCACCGACCTTCCCTATCCAGGCACAAACTGCCCCCTTTGCAGGTCCCGATGGGATCAGCCGCTATTGACTGTGATCTGTGGAATGGAGATCGCATTACGAGTTGAATCCAGGCACATTCAACGCATACGAGAGCAAGCTGGGGTATCAGATATAGGTATAGAGGACCGTTAATAGAACGAGGAGCGAGAGTGCTAACGGCCAACGGTCAACTGTTTATCAACATGTTGTTGTTGGCTAAACGATTGGAGAGACGTGGCCATCACCACATCAACATCTTGTAGGTGTATTGATGGTATGCGCTAGTATGTAAGGAAATTAAGAACGGCCAAGACCAGCAAAGGTGGGCAATTTCCCTCAAAGCCCCCTTTCCCCCCTTGTTTTTCTCTCGCTTTCTTTTTATTACTTCTTCGTCTTCCCATTTTCTCTTCTCTCTCTTTCTCTCTCTCTCCCTCTCTCACTTTGCTGCGTCCCCCCCCTCTTTACCTTCTGACCACCGCTTCACTCTTTCAGCGGGCATTCTTTGTGTGTGTTTACGAGTTCACGTTCTCTCCAGTAATAAAAAAGGAAATTCCATATCTGCGCGTTAAATCCCGAAAGTGACTGTTTTGGAAGATTGAAAGGATGAAGGGTGCTTTGCTCTTCTCCGCTGCCGCTGGCCTTGTCGGTTCGGCCTTCGCTGGCAACGGTGTTCATCATGCTCATGCTGATTTGCACCGTCGTGGAACTGGAACTGCTCCTCCAGCTCCCGGTCAAACCTGTGGTTGCACTACCAGGGTCATCACCTACTTGGGCGAGCCAACTTGTAAGCAAAAACAGTTACTCCAAGAGAGGAATAAACGGTGTATATCAAACTTACTGACAAGGAACAGTCGTCCCTGAGCCTGCCAACACCCCCGAGCCTGAGCCAACTACTGAGGCAACCACCACCATCAGCTCAACCAGCTACACCACTGTGACTGTCTCCGTCACCGAAACCCCAACTCCAGACCTTCCCACTAACGTGGTTACCGTCTACCCAACCCCCGGTACCTACACAATCGAGCCAACCACCATTATTGTGACCGAGGAGACCACCGTCTGTGATGCCACTTCCACTGCTGTGCCTCCTGGCACTCACACCTATGGAGGTGTCACCACCATCGTAGAGACTGCTACCACCATCGTCTGCCCAATTGCCACCGTCAAGCCAATTGATGGCACTACCACCAGCGTCATCGAGACCACCACCTACGTCTGCCCATCCGGTGGTACCTACACCATTGCTCCTAGCTCCACCGTTGTCAGCGAGAGCACTGTGATTGTCTACCCAACCCCAGCTGAGATCCCAACTGGAACCTACACTCAACCCGGTCAGACCATCACCGTCACTGAGACCGACTTCGTCTATGTGTGCCCTAAGCCAACTATTCCTGCACCACCCCCACCACCACCAGCTTCCAGTGCTCCCGCGCCACCTCCACCACCACCAGCCTATACCGAGCCAGCTCCTCCCCCACCTCCATCGGAAAAGCCAGCTCCCCCACCACCAAAGCCTACCGCCTCCAAGCCTAAGCCTGCACCAAAGCCAAGCAGCCCTGCCAAGCCTGATATCAACCTCGGCGGTGGTGACAAATGGGGTATGACCTACTCTCCTTACACCGATGGCGGTGAGTGCAAGGGCGCCGCTGCCGTTGCTATCGATATTGGTCTCATCAAGATGAGCGGCTTCAAGGCTGTCCGTATCTACTCCACTGACTGCGATGGTCTCGCAAATGTTGGAAAGGCCGCCAAGCTCAACGGTCTCCGATTGATCCTCGGTGTCTTTGTTGCTGACACTGGTATTGAGGGTGCCAAGGAGCAAGTCCACGATATCGTCTCCTGGGGTCAATTCGACCAAGTCGATCTCATCGTTGTCGGCAACGAAGCTCTCTTCTCTGGCCGTCTTCAACCTGGTGCTCTTGTTGAGCTTATCACCTACGCCAAGGGCGCCTTCCAGGAGGGTGGCTACAACGGTCCTGTCACCACCACCGAGCCCACCAACGTCTGGCAAGAACATGGCGAGAAGATCTGCTCCGTCATCGACGTTCTCGGTGCCAACCTCCACTGCTACTTCAACGCCGACGTCAAGGCCTCTGAGTGCGGAAGCTTCGTCAAGGACCAAATGTCTCTCCTCGGTGATATTTGCGGCAAGAAGGTTGTCAACTTGGAAACCGGCTATCCAAGCAAGGGTCAATCCAACGGAGCTGCCATTGCTGGCGCTAGCGAGCAGGCCGCTGCCATCAAGTCCCTCGTCCAGGAAGTCGGTCCTGAGTCCGTCTTCTTCTCCTTCAGCAATGACCCATGGAAGGAACCCGGTCCCTTCGGTATCGAACAGTTCTGGGGTTGCATCAACTTGTTCGAATAGATGATTCAATTGGCAAGAAAGGGTCACAAATTCTAACTGGAAATACCTCAGACCACCTTTTTAGCTCTTCCTTTGTTACTTCCCTTTTTATTCCATAGACCTTTCTCACTTCCCACTTTTTCACCCTGCCAAGTTTTTTTTTGTGACTCTTCTCTGACGATTGTTTTATTTATTTGAAATGGAAGCGGAGTTGTATATTGTATTATCTCTTTTTTTTTTATTAGCACTTTATTAACTTGTTCAAGAAGCGATTCTTTCTGTGTGGTTGGGAAATTAACATTCATCTTTTTACCAAGAAACAAACTGATGTTCATCTCGACCCTGTTTCGAATCCTGATTGACATGTTTTGCTCCCATTAACACCGCCAGGTTGTTCCCTGTTCAAGTAGGACAAGTGCCGCCCTTTCCAGCGCATCAATTTCAGTCTCCGATTCTTTTTAATTTTCCATGTGTGTGTGTGTCCTTGCGAGGCGGGAGAAATGAGTGTTGTATCTACTGTATCTTTTAATTCATGTTGATGAAACATCTATTATCCTCTCTCGCGGACCTCGGATTTATATATTTTATCTCCCTTGCATATCTATACTATCATTAATATCTATTATTATCATGCTGCAGTCTTGAGTCAGAGGCCTCCTCCACGCGGCTATGTGCATCGACTTGGCTGTGCTAGGTGCAGAATTTCCTAAATAGGCACAGTATACGCCGAACACGAGGAGAGTTGTCTCCACCAACTGGCGATGATGCCACAATCGCTGCACGATGCGGTAGGCGAATGAGGCTGTGTCGATAAGCCTTTGTGTGTATGGACTCTCAGCTCTACTACACAGTAAAGTCCCAACGTTATGTTTCAGTCCACATAATATCCACACATATCGCTGCTGGCACACAAGAGCGCATTTTCGGTCCTCGGAGTATATTCCAAATCCGGGATGGTCCAACGGTGAAGATTCCCGCCTGTCATTAAAACACTCACAAGTTTCGATTTGTGCGAGTTTCTGATGAGCGCGGGCGACCGGGGTTCGACTCCCCGTTCCGGAGTTTTTTTTTTTCGAAAAAATCTGTGCTGGGCTTCTTTTTATGAGGTGAAATTAACAACAACAACAGCAACAACAAACAGACAACAGACAGCTATGTATGTATGACATGCAGCGGCCTCTCCATATCAGATCGTTACTATTGGCCATACCGTGAACGTGTTGTGCCTGGCAGTGGGGACGGCGTTCGGAAGGATTCAATCCTTATCAATCACCGGCTCGCTCGTACACTGTTCCTATTTGGGACATTCTCAACCACGCAACATCCAGATCATCCACAATGATCTTCTACTGCGTGGCTGAAATGTCACCTTTTCTCGATTTTTGAGCCGGATACTCCCCCAATCATTTCGTATCCCAACAGCTCATTCAACTATGGATCTGCTTCTCGATCGCTAAATGGACTGAAGTTTCTGCATGCCCCAAAAATTTGGCTGCCTGGGAGATCGAAATAGCGGCCCATTACTACCACCGCTTAACTCCCGACTAACCGATTTTCAGACTCCAGCTCTGGACCTAGAGCTGCATGGACGGGTGAACTTTGAAGCAAAAAAAATTATTTTGCTTTCTTTTCGTCATTTTTTCTGCGGTTGCTAGGAACGTGTCGTTTGTCATTTGTTTTTACGGTGCGTCATGGGTGCCTTACGTTATGGATCGATGCTAGGGGTAGAATATATAAGATAGCTGGACGTCTATCTTTATTTCATTTTTATATCTGCAATTTTTCACAGACGCAGTTGGATATCTTTTATTCTACAGCATTGATCTTTCTTCGCTTTTCTATACCTATCGTATAGCCTTGATACATCACAATTCATTATTATTGAAAAGAAACCCCCTATTTTTCTACCGTACTAAAAATGGGGATGGATGAAGGTGAAGGAAGACCTGTGGTGGCGAGAGAGTCGGACAGCTCTCCTCCCAAGTCACCCACAAAGCCTTCCGGCGGCGAGAGGGAAGAGTTCAAGCCGCCAATGAGAACGTTACTTATCTTTGGGACTTTGTGTGTTCTCACCCTCATGGTCGCATTGGACGGGACGTCTATCTCAGTTGCTCTACCTGTATGAGACCCTAGCATCCCCGAACTCACCAGCGAGCAGTACTAACCCTGGCCTGGTTGAACAGATTATAGCTTCCAAGCTAAAGGGCTCTGCCATTGAGGCATTCTGGAGCGGCACTTCTTTTCTACTTTGCTCAACGGGTAAGGAAGGCCATGCTCCTGGGACAACTGGTGGGTTAATCGCTAATTAATATGTATTCTAGTGTTTCAACCTGGATTTGCTTCGCTGTCCAACATCTTTGGTCGCAAACCTATGATCCTTATCTCATTGGCTCTTTTCTTCGCTGGAACTCTCATTGCTGGATTATCAAATGACTTTGCTCAGATGCTAGTCGGCCGCTCTATTCAGGGAGTGGGAGGCGGTGGACTTATCGCTTTGACGGAAATTATTGTCACGGATTTGATCCCGATGAGAGAACGAGGAAAGTACTTTGGTGCTTTCAGTGCTATGTGGAGTTTGGGTTCTGTTCTTGGGCCGATTCTCGGTGGTGGGTTCTCACAGAGTGTGTCATGGGTGAGTATTCTGATACTATATATACATCCTTATCTACGGCTATCCATTCTAACCTGCTCATAGAGATGGATATTCTACATCAACTTCCCCTTCATGGGAATCGGAGCCGTCTTCGTCGTTGTCTTTCTCAAGCTCAATAAACTCCCCGCCGGCCTAGCTGACAAACTCCGTCGAATCGACTTGATCGGCTCAATCCTCTTCATCGGCAGTATCACCTCCTTCCTCATCCCCGTCACTTGGGGTGGTGTCATGTATAGCTGGGACTCATGGCGAACTCTCGTCCCTCTGATCATCGGAGCTATAGGTCTGATTGGAACCATGTTCTACGAAACCTACGTAGCTACTGAGCCCATGATCCCAATCTCCGTCTTCGCCACCCGCACCGCGATAGTAAGCTATATCGAAACCGTCCTCCACGGCCTTGTGCTCTGGTGCACCCTCTACTTCCTCCCTCTCTATTTCCAAACCGTCAAGGAATACTCCCCCATCATCTCGGGCGTGGCTCTCTTCCCCCTCTCCTTCACCGTCGCTCCCAGCGCAGCCGTCATCGGAATCCTAGTCACCTACACCGGTCGCTTCCGCTGGGCAACCTGGCTAGGTTTCCTCATCGCGACAATCGGCGTGGGCCTCTTCTGCATCATCGATGAATCTTCCAGTATCCCCGCTTGGATCTTCCTTACCCTCCCTGCCGGCTTGGGTATGGGCATGCTCTTCCCAGCGTTGGGATTCGCAGTCCAAGCCTCGGCTTTACCAGGCCAAATGGCCATGGCCGTCGCGATGTTCAGCTTCTTCCGCGCCTTCGGCCAAGCGCTAGGTGTGGCTATCGGGGGTGTCATTTTCCAAAACCGCATGTATAAGAATCTACTCGCCTATCCTGAATTCGCTAATTCGGCAGCGGAAATGAGCAAGGATGCCGCGGGTTTGGTGCAAGTTGTTCGAGCCATGGCAGACGGAGCGGAGAAGATGCATTTGAAGACGGCATACACGGATAGTTTGAGAACTGTGTGGGCTGTTTGTTGTGCGGTTATTGGGTTTGCAGGCTTGTTGAGCCTGCTGACTGAGTCGTATGATTTGAACCAGGGGATTGATTCGGATCAGACGCTGAGACAGGAGAAGGGAGCTGTTGATTCTTCTGCCTCTGCTTATTCTAGTGGGACGGAAGTTGAGAATGGGAATGGAGATGCAGGGTTGAATGGAGCGAAGGCGGAAAGGTAGGCCTAACTTGACTGTTAGCCTTGAAAAATATCTCTACTAGAGGTGGGACTTCTTCTTCTTCTGAGCATAGCTATGGTTTGGCGTTTTAGATGGTGTTGGGTCTGTTTTTTTTACCTCAGCTCTTCTCTCTGTATAAATTACTACGTATATAATTAATACATAATGACCATTTCATCTAATATTACTTCCCGGAGCAGATGGTATATCAATATCCCACACCCTCTAATCAAGAAAAAGAGCTTTCCCCAATATGAGCGGAGTGATAGAAGCTAGCTAGCTAGCTATATTCTAGCATTCCCCGGCTCATCGTACAACGTCCACAGTATCCGTTCAGCAACGAGCTCGTCAGCATATATAGGAATCCCATCCTTGACCCCCTCATACCACTCTGGCACCTTAAACGAAGTGAAATACATCTTCGTAAGCTCCCAATACTCCGGATACCAGCCCGCCAACGCCCAGTTCACGACTCCCACAATCCTTCCATGACGTATAATTATATTCCGCGGTGCTAGGTCCGCATGTGAAAAAATCGTCCGGTAATCATTTTGATGTAAAGTTGCAACTTCTTCTCCGAAAAGCTTTAGCTATGTTTTCCACTGGAACATTCCCGCGCAAAAAAAGAATGGAAGCTGGCATGCGATTGAAATGGTCCGACAGGTCGACTGCCGATACGGTAGTCGAGAATGGCTCCTCCAAGCGTAGATGCCACTACGCCCTTTCCAAGCGTGGTGTTAAGTGTTCTAAGCTGAGATATGATATCTACCATATCGTTGACTATGGAGTCTTGTTCCCCGGCTTTCAACCGGTGTAGCAGCCAGAGTGTTTCGAGATCTGTTCCCTGGATGTAGTCTATCATGATATAGATCCCGCCTGGGCCATGGTATGTGTATTGAACTCATGGGACGGGGATGGTTGTGTTTTCCGCAATGTATAGTAGCGCTTCGAGCTCGGGGGGATGGCATGGTCCTTTTATGACGCGATTCCAACTGACTCTGAAGATAGTTGGGCCCAGTGATCCAATTATTGAGCGGGCTATTCTAAACCGGGTGTGAAGAATCGTGGCTTTCCAGCCTGATGGGTGAAGTTAGGTCTCTTTTGTATGGGGGAGAAAGTGGGTGGTTGGATTAATTACCTTGTAATGCGGGCGGCATTATCTTGACCTATCCTTCCATGGAGAAATTGATTGTGCGTAGCTTGCTCTATCGGCTTCAAGCTGTTTCGTAGATCCCAACGCTGGATTGATATCGATCGACTCTGCTTGGCGTACAGGGACGATCCTACAAAGTCACACAGGCATGAAGCAAGGAAGTATAACAAGCAGAGCGTGGTGTGATTATCATCTATACGGAGTACCAACTTCCAGTAGGCGCATATAGTTCCACGGCATAGACCAGAGGGAACTTGGATCTCGATAACTTGCCCCTTTCTATGGCCCACGATTATACCAATTATGTGAAAGCTCTAGATCACTCATCTGCAAGGCAAAACATGGCAAAGAATGTTATATTATTGATTACGGGACAGGCAGAACGCAGTAAGACGCTCATCAGAGTACAATCAAGTAGAAGCTAGGCATAAAAAGGGGAAAGCACAAAATAGAAAGAGAAAGCTGACAAGCAGGCAGATGGAGTCTTGAGATTTTGTTTAATTTAGACAAAGTAAAGCAGTAAGAAGAGAAAGAGGGAGTATTATCGGTCGGAAAAGTAAGGAAGCAAGTAAGCAGCAGGCAAGCAAGCAAACGAGCAAACAAGCGAAGAAAGAGAAGCAAAACAAACCATGAGCAAAGAGATAGAAAGTTCAGTGAGAGGGCTCTAAATCGTCATTATTGAAGGAAAACAAAAAATTAAAAGAAAAGAAAAGAAAGAGAAGAGGAAATGCCGAAGTGAGAAAAAAAAAGAAATGGAAATGCCATGGCGGCGGAAATGTTCTCTCAACGCTTGCTTCTCCTTCAAGAGGTAAAGAATTTTTTGGGGGTGTCGTCAATAGGCTGTTGCTGGAAAGGTAGAGGATCCAATCAATGCATTATGGTAAATAAAAGGGCGTAGGTGCTTTGTTGTGTTCGGTCGATAGGTTGAATGTTGGGTATAGAAGATGTCTGATATCTGATTCCAATGGCTCCGTCCATTCAAAAAAGAAAAAGGAAAAGAATGGGCCATTTTTGGTCTCAAATACGATCATTAGAATTAAGTATAGATGTCAAACCCCAATACTGATTGGTGGTGTTTTAGATGCATGTAAGTGCGTATGTACGGGGTGATGAAGAGAGGTCAAGATATTTAGAAGATGCCAAATCGCTTTTTCACTTTTTCTCCTGGAAATCAACGGTGCCGAGTTAGCATATATGATTTGCATAGCATATAGTGCCATAGATGGAAGAAGGGTACGAACCTGAGGCGCCATTTGGCTGACCGTTTTTGCGACGGGCAGCTGATTTAGGGTCCGCGCCGGACGCTGCTGCTCTGATGGCGGCAATGCGGTGTTTGGCACGCTCGTCACCGTGGTCGGCAGCCCGGACGTACCAGACATTGGCTTCGAGTGGATCGCGACGGCAGCCGATGCCCATCTCTGTGAAATACCCAACGGCATATTCAGCTTTGGCGAGTTCTGTAATGGGTAGAGTTAGCATATTATAGGATTTGAAATATAACATCTACATTGGTCTTACCGAGTTCAGCAGCCCTTCTAGCCCACTCATATGCTTCGGATTCGTCCTTCTCGAGAATGGGTTCGGCACCGACCATGAACCATGCACAGAGAGCCATCATCGCCAGCGGATGGCCCAGTTGTGCAGCTCCAGTATAGAAGTGAACGCTCAAGGCTGGGTCTCGGGGGCAGTTCAATGTTCCATGCTCATATGCGTCGCCCAACCGATAACTTGCTTCCGCATGGCCCAATTCCGCAGATCTAGTAAACAATTGTGCCGCATAGGATTCATCGATGAACACATCGTCTCCGTAACCAGTCTCGTGCAGTAATCCAAGTTCATATGGTGCAGAGTTGTATTGAAGATCGGCAGACTCGGCAGCTCTTTTTAACCATGTAATTCCCTCTCGGTACCGTTTAACAAGACCCATGTCTCCGGCTAAACAGGCTCGTCCGAGCCGCGCCATTGCCCCAGGGTGGTTCTTCGATGCAGCTTGTCGATAAAACTGAACAGCCTTGGCTCCATCGCGTCCACTACCCCACCCAAACTCGTAGCAAAGTGCAGCTCGATAGCCGGCTTCGGCATGTCCGTGTTTGCTGGCGGCAACAAAGAGCTGGAAGGCCTTTTCAAGATCCGGTTTGCCCTTGTTGAACAGACCAGATGCCAATCCGTCTCCAAGATAATACTGCGCATAGGGGTAGCTGCGATCCGATAACCGCTGGATGATAGCTTTAGCTTCTCGCAAGAGTTGGGCTCTAGGGATATCTGAATTGTCCTTTTGCATCTTGGAATCGCCATTCGAGCCGTCATCGTCTCTTGATTCCTGGGCTGCGTTGATCATGAATACAGCAAACTCATACTGGGCTCCTGCATCGTTGGTTTTCTTCACATTGGCCAGATACATCTCAAAGGTTTGTTTGTGAGTAAGAAGCGAGGCGTTGTTTCCGACTGATGATCGGAGATTGGCATTGCCTAGGGCTGTTGGTGCAGGTGGAGGCTGGGGGTAGGGCACATTCATCAGGTCTATGAACGACATAGGCCGGGTGTCTGGAGATGCAGCCGAGTGTGACGAAACCGCACGAGCATGTCCCGGCATAAGCTGTAGAGAATGCGTTCGGCCTCGGGCGGCTAGTTCTGAGTATGCGGAATTTGGACGAGGTATAGAAAGAGCAGCTGCATTAGGGCGAGTAGGAGCAAGGTAGTTATTATTATGAGATGCAAGGTGTTCACCAGCGGAGGAGGAATCGGAGTTTGTCCTGATAGTGCTTTTTGACCCTTGATGCGCTACATGATTATACAGATGTTCCTGGAACGGCTGATGGTGATATTGTAGAGGCTGGTAGACTTGCTCTTCCTGGGGGAGGCTGTCCACGCTCCCACGAGAAGACCCGCTGGAGCCTTCATGCATTTTCTGTTGAGGCTGTTGAGCGTTGTCGTTACCGTTTGCCAACGAATCCTGTCGCGGTGAAGTAGCTGTCTTCGGGCTCGACACACCTTCCGAAGATTTATGGCGATAAGGTATGTACTGTGGTTGTTGCCCGTTGAGTGGGAGGCCAAGTGAGCTCTGTCGTTGAGGTAAGGCCTGGTTGCCATTTTGGCCGTTGGTCTGGGGTTCGGATGTGCCAAGGGTGCCAACGTCTTCGATCTGAGCAGTCGAAGCCTGTGGTATGCCTGCGGTTGGATCATCGATTCTGACTGGCGAAACGGGAGAGTGATGCATTACTGCATTTTCCTGCGAGTCTATTGTGGGGGCTGTAATAGGTTTCCTGGGAGGGACAACGTGTAGGCTCGATCGAGATGCATGCCGTGGCTTCTGCGGAGACGGAGGTGGAGGAGGGGCGCGGTCAGGAGCAGATTTCATGTATGCCGGCGGAGGAGGAGAGATGGAGGAGGGTCTGATATCAGCCGTCTGACTGCCCATCGTTTTCAAAGAAGATGTGTTTGGTCAAAGATGTTCTCTCTAAACAAAAAAAAAATCACCAGAATCGTGACAAACAAGGTGGTATTCACAAAGCAGCAGTTATCCGGATGGGACGGTGGTAGTAAACAAAGAAGAAAACTCTTATGCTGCTGGTAAGTGTATATACGGTTACGGGAGGCAGAGAACTACACGCCGAGATGAATATATATATCTTTCTCGGCGAGAATGGGAATTTGTGGGCGATAGCAAGCAAAAATCAAGCTGGCAGTGCAAAAATAGACAGACAACCTAGAAAACTGCACCGTATGACGGGAGAAAGAGGTCAGCTTTACAGCACCATTGAAGACCAGAAAGTTGCAAAAAAGAAAAAGAAAGAAATCAAAGGGACAAGCCACTCACAAGTGTTCTGACCACAGGGCCCTCAGTTAAAGCACTATCACAGGGCAGAACACTCAGTAAAACATAGTGTCATGGGAATACTGGGAGCTGCTGCTGTTGTGTCACCAAGTGTACCGCTGCTTAGGAGGAACTGATTCCGTGAGACAAAAAGAAAGGCCAATTGCTTGGTCAATTCAATGAGCAAGAGCTGTTTCTAGCCTTGATTGCTAGAAAAGAGAATAATTCAGGTCGGAATGACAGAATTCTTCTCGAGCTTTCAGTTTCTTCAACGGTTGAGTCTGGCAGGATTCCGAGGTGGAGATGGGGATTTCTGGAGCGAATGTGTAAAGGAATTTCAGCTGAGTTTAAAATTGGCACGGCAGCATAGCTCGATCGACACGACGGCAAGATCTGGAGGAGAAGCCGGACGAGAGGGACGTCACAGAAAGAATGGAGCTGGGAGGGCCGATCTTTGGGGGGGGGCGGAGAAATGCTCTCTGCTGCAGCACCAGGGTTATTTTGACGTCAGAATGAATGCAAGAGAGACGAAGATGAAACTCGCGAGGAGACGAAGAGAGGAGCGAGAGCGAGAGGAAGAAAAAAAAACAGTTGAAGTGACGATGCTGCGGATTTACGAGGAGTGGAGCTGAGAGAGTGAAGATCAGGGTGGAAAAAAAGCCTGGGAGAGAGAGAAAAGAGACGGTGGTAGCAAGGAGAACCGGGATGAGACGATATCCGCGGCGGCGTCAAAGAAAAGATGAAGAGAGACGAACCCGCCGAGCCTTGGAGCAAAGTCAAACAAAGGATGGTGAAGACGAAGGCAAAGATGAAGTTGAAGTTGAAGATGGCGATGTTGAACCCCTTTTCACGTCTCCATCTACGATGCGGCTCTGTGGAGGATACGACAGCTTCACTTGGAGCATTTCATGCATTGCGACGCTTCTTGATGGCGACAGGTTTATTTTTAACGAAATAACCGACAGAGAAAGTGACGATTGATGGATTTCTTCTTGCCCCCCCCATCGTGGCTGGGGACCCTTGCCCCAGTATGGCCTTTAGTTCAACGCTATTCTGTGGTTTTTTTACTATGGAAGAAGAGATACAGAGTTTGTCCTGCCTTGCGATGCTGTCCCGCCACGAACTCAATCGGCCAGCTGGTATTGGTTGGTTCGAGCACCAAGCGACGATTAGTTATCTTCATGCAGTTTGGAGTCATCGAGACCAGCTTTAGATGAGTCTATGAATGGATGTATATACGAAGTATGGCTTCAGCCGTCAAGTTTTCAGCCGCTCAACATACAGATACGATGACAGCTCAGGCTAACAACATCCAGACGACTAAAATAGCACGGCGGGTCTTCTAGATGGCGGGGAGAAGCTCAGCTGGCTGATGTCTGCCTGGTTTGATGCCAGCGTCAAAGTCGTTCATCGCAGTTTGTCCGGACAGACTTGTACAAACCACGTGGACAGACTTGAAGCAAGAGAGAGAAAAGGTGACGGCGAGGGTTACACCAGTTCTCCACCAAAGATGTCTCACCCAGACTAAGCCAGAGGTCAACTGTGCTCAAGTCTTGTTAGCTGTCTCATAAAGATGGGCATTCCCCTAGCATGTCTCTTATATATGTATGTCTCTCCATCTACCATCCACAATATCTACAATATAAATATATATACGTATATAAATATTTCCACCTACTCGTATGTATCTGTCTCTTGAAAGACATCAAGCGAAGTGAGACACCGTGCGTCTTTATATTCCCATTCTGGTTTAGCGCGGGCGGATCTCGGTACCTTCGATTTAAGCATAACCACGTATTTTTTGCTGTTTATTTTTCGCGTCGGAAGCACGACAAAACCGAGATGGAAGAAAAAAGAGACAGACAGACACAGCCTGGCGGCCAGCCACGGCCTGAGGCCTTCATGGACTCGGTTCTTTTGCAGAGAGAGATATATGTATGACTTGGGCATTTGTATATGTATGTTATGTAGGTTTGCACAGGGGCGGTCCGCTGGAGTTCCATGGTCGAATGATGATATCATCCAACACTGAATGTACCACAGCATCAGCATTCTCAAGGCATGAGTAGTTGTAGTAGTACTAGCACAGTAGGAATAATATGCAGCTGTACTCTCAACCAGGCGAAAGACACAGCCAAACCTGTCTCGACCGGCAGCTCTGCGCAACAAAGAACTCTTATATGCATCCACGTGACCCTCCCAGATTCCTCCAATCACACCCATTTTGCCTGACGAAACTTACGGTATTGACGAAGCTCAGACGGTTTAGCCACCTCTGATTGGCTGTTGGCCACCTCTCCAGGTTTGTGCCTGGACCAAGCGTGTTAAAGAGGGACTTCAAACTTACGGCTAGTCTAGTTCTGGATGACCCCCTTGAGAAAAAGACAGAGACACGCATTTTTGGTTCCTGCGGCGACCAACTTCATCTTCACCTCTCGCTCGCTTCATCTTCGTCTCTTCGTCTCTCACTCTGATATTCTTACTCTGTAGACCCTCGTTTTTTAGATATACCACTCTTTATTTCTGGAGGCCTTTGTTGGTACTTCTCTCGTTTCTCAAAAACACCCAGACGCTCAAGCCTCTGTTCTGTCCTTCCCGCCGGCAAGCCCCTAGTCTTCATCGTCGAGTCAGGTGCGCCGGACGATATAGACCACAGATCTCTCTGTACTCCCATTCACTCGCCAATCCCGATATCGACCTTCTTTCTCCTTTGCCTTCTTTACCACACTCTGCCTATGGATTAAAAGGAAAAGCCATATTCTCCCGTCTTGATCAACTACGCTTTGTAGTTGACAATGTCCCTTCCCCAGAGGCCGGAGGGGCCCTCCTCTCCTCGCCCCGAACCTC
Source organism: Arthroderma sp. MBC 929 (assembly GCA_030789285.1). NCBI lineage: Eukaryota > Fungi > Ascomycota > Eurotiomycetes > Onygenales > Arthrodermataceae > Arthroderma > Arthroderma sp. MBC 929. Next base: position 55,414 of record JARJUX010000032.1, on the reverse strand, counting down.
GCCAGCCTTCCTTTCGAGAATCTTACAGTCGGCGCCGTCAGGATATCGAATCTGGCGGCTTCAGCGACAGCATCACCTCCCCCACCTCCCCTGGAAGCAAAAGCCAGGGCTACTTTTCAAACCATCCCACGTCTCCATCTCCTGTATCCAATTCGGCCGAACGAGCACCCGCTTCACCTCCTCGCGAACTTGGCCGCAAAAGAAGTCTGATTCGACCAGAGAGGAATAGGATAAACCGCGACCATCCCAACTACCATTATCGTCAGCATGCGCAGAATATGTCAACCTACCCTTCGACCACCGGCAATGACCCCGTAATGGAAGACCCTGGCGAAGCTGAGGCAGAGACTGTCAGTTCGGGAAGCACAGAAGTCAAGAGCTGGCACAACAACTCTGAAAGAACGAACGCGAGCCTTGATTATGGCCCGAAACACACAAACGTACCAAAACCCCCTCAACGGTCCAAATCGTCCGGTCAACGTCGTACCCGCTCCAAATTATATCGCAAGAAATCCAAAAAATACACCGAGGAAGAACTGCGGCTCAAACAGGAACTGGACCATGTACGACCTCCAAGTCTTTGGAACGTGTATTGCGGAATGGTTACGTTTTGGTGTCCTGATTTTATCTTGAAATGTTTTGGAATGCCGGCGAAAGCCCAACGAAGAGCATGGCGTGAAAAGATGGGATTGATCAGTATCATTCTTCTAATCTGTACTTTTGTTGGTTTCCTCACCTTTGGCTTCACTCAGGTTGTCTGCAGTTCCAAGGCCACGCGCATCAAAGCTGGCCGGGTTGGCAATGGTTATATGATTTTTCATGGAAAGGCCTATGACTTGACTGGTTCTAATCATCCGCGTGCTGTCGGTATCCCTAGGGGCGCTAACGTCCTCTATGATTTACCGCATAAGTATGGCGGACAAGACGGCAGCTTTCTCTTCCAGAATGTCAATGGCGCCTGCAAAGATCTCATTCGTCCTGTTCAGGACTCTGAGGTACCATCCAACAATAGAGGCGAGATGGGATGGTATTTCCCATGTACTGTCTTCAACCAGGATGGCTCGAGTAAACCAAATTGGACCGAGCCTGCTTATCTTGGATATTCTTGCCATACCTCCGGCCTTGCTAGAGAAAAGTTTTACGAGCTGGATAGCACAGGGGAGGTATATTACACGTGGGATGACGTGAAAAACAAGAGTAGGAACTTGCTAGTATACTCTGGCAATGTCTTGGATTTGGATCTGCTAGAATGGTTTAACAGCAGTCAAGTTTCATATAGTAGCCGGTTTGACGAAATGCGCCAGAATTCCAATCTTCGAGGAGCCGATATCACCCACCTCTTCCAGGGCGGCGATGAGAGAAAGATCGCTAAATGCTTGACCGAGATCGTCAAAGTTGGCTCGGTGGATACTGAGACTATAGGTTGCATTGCGTCACAGATTGTCCTTTATGTCTCCCTTGTGTTTATTCTTTCGGTCGTTGGTGTGAAGTTCTTACTCGCCCTCACCTTCCAATGGTTCATAGCGAGAAGATTTGCAGCTCCCAAAACTGCAATCGATCCGGGATCAAAGGAACGCAGAAGGCAAATTGAAGATTGGAGCAATGACATTTACCGTCCTGGACCCCGCTTAAACGATCCAACCGCCCCCAGCAAGCGGGCGAGTATCCTCCCTACGACATCCCGATTCTCCAGCCCATACATGCTCAATGGAGGCACGAAAAACAGAGGAAACCCTACCACCATGGCCAGTCAGAATTCAGGCAGTCGTCTAAATGCCCCGGCCGCCATGTACAAATTAGGCCAGAACGCCAGCCAGGCCACCTTGGGCGCCGACCCTAACAATCGTCAAAGTTTAATAGGCAGCCGCACCAGTTTGATGGCTAGCGGGTATGACCCAAGACACTCTACTATCAACGATATCGAAGGACAAGGGCCCGCTGAGCTTGTCCATGAAGCCGTTGTTCCCCAGCCCCCCCCTGAATGGCAACCGTTCGGCTATCCTCTCGCTCATGTTTTGTGCTTGGTAACTGCATATTCTGAAGGTGAAGAGGGCATCCGTACTACTCTAGATTCCATTGCCATGACCGATTATCCCAACAGTCATAAAACGCTCATCGTTATTTGTGACGGCATGATTAAGGGTAAAGGTGAAAACCTCTCAACGCCGGAGATCGTCCTCACCATGATGGGAGACCACACTATTCCACCGGAAGAAGTACAGCCTTTCTCTTACGTTGCTGTTGCCAGCGGTTCAAAGAGACACAACATGGCCAAAATCTATTCCGGATTCTACGACTATGGTGAACACTCTGTCGTGCCCCATGAAAAGCAGCAACGTGTGCCCATGATGGTTGTTGTGAAATGCGGAACACCCGAGGAAGCAAATAAGAGCAAGGCCGGAAACAGAGGCAAGCGAGACAGTCAAATTATTCTGATGTCTTTCTTGCAAAAAGTCATGTTCGACGAGAGAATGACGGAGTTGGAATTCGAGATGTTTAACGGCTTATGGAAAATTACCGGAATCTCCCCTGACTATTATGAATCCGTTCTCATGGTAGACGCTGATACCAAGGTCTTCCCGGACAGTCTGACCCACATGCTTTCTGCTTTGGTTAGAGATCCGGATATCATGGGTCTCTGTGGTGAGACTAAGATTGCCAACAAGACGGAAAGCTGGGTTACCATGATACAAGTGTTCGAGTAAGTTTTTATCTGTGATATGGCTCTTGCCAATTAGCAAGCTAGTGCTAACCAACTGATATAGATATTTCATCTCGCATCATCTCTCAAAGTCTTTCGAGTCGGTATTCGGTGGTGTAACGTGTCTTCCCGGTTGTTTCTGCATGTACCGAATCAAGGCACCCAAGGGCGGTCAAAACTACTGGGTCCCCATTCTCGCCAACCCCGACGTGGTTGAACACTACTCTGAGAATGTTGTCGATACCCTACACAAGAAAAATTTGCTGCTCCTTGGAGAAGATCGATACCTCTCCACCCTCATGTTGAAGACATTCCCCAAACGCAAGCAAGTCTTCGTTCCGCAAGCCGTCTGCAAAACAACCGTACCCGAAAAATTCCAGGTTCTCCTCTCCCAACGTCGCCGATGGATCAACAGTACTGTCCACAACTTGATGGAACTGGTCCTCGTCCGAGACCTCTGCGGAACCTTCTGTTTCAGCATGCAGTTCGTCGTCTTCATGGAACTAGTCGGAACCTTGGTCCTTCCCGCAGCCATCGCATTCACCTTCTACGTCGTCATCATCTCCATTATCAAAAAACCCGTCCAAATCATTCCACTTGTTCTTTTGGCGCTGATCCTCGGTCTACCCGGTATCTTGATCGTGGTAACTGCCCATCGTGTCTCATACCTCATGTGGATGTTGATCTATCTAATCTCTCTCCCCATTTGGAATTTCGTTTTGCCCATGTACGCGTACTGGAAATTTGACGACTTCAGCTGGGGTGATACGCGAAAGACCGCCGGAGAAAAGACAAAGACCGCTGGAATCGAGTACGAGGGTGAATTCGACAGTAGCAAGATTACAATGAAGAGATGGCGTGATTTCGAGAAAGGTTAGTCATTTCCAATATTCTGTCCCTTTATCCTCATCTCCAGCTTGATCAAAAATGCTAACTTGTTTTAAATCAATAGAGCGCCGCATCCGAGCTGCTACCGGTGGCGCATGGTCACAGTCCTCTGCCAGCTACTCTCACCATCCCGCACACAACTCGGTATACGGTGGGACATATTCTGATTACTAGAAACATAATAACCTTCTGTTTTCTGAGCGACTACCCTTAATTTAATTATTTCTTTTTTTTTTATTGAATCTTTTGAATACTATTCTCATGACCTTTTCTCTTATACTACCAACGATAGGCACCCTTGTTTGTCATTTTGTCCCTCTATCATTTTTTTTTTTGGAGTCATCTCATCCATCTTACCTGTAACAAGTTTTCAATAATAGCTTATGCTTTTCCTCTCTTTCTTATGGACCTCTCATTTCGTTGATTTCCTTGCTCTCTTTCTCTTCTGGGCCGTAATGGGCGGTGATATTTCTCTTCTTGCGTTGTCTCTCGTCCATCCATCTATTGTATGTGCTACGACAATTGTTCAACTAAGCTACATTCTGTACCTTAACTTCATCTCTCATCCTGCTCTCTACGCATGTATTCATTTAAAATTCTACATATCGTTATTATCATTGCAATATCTCTCTTTTCTTTGCTGGCGCGTTGTAATTTTACAGTATAATTCACACCCCTTTTCTATAAGGTTCTGATTTTCTCATCTTGCGAGGGGGAGAAATAAGTCCACAATCAATGCTAGTGGCGTCAATGTAGGGATGTGAGATATAGAATCAATAATATATATGGTTTATATCTAGCTATGTTGATACTCTGTTGCAAAAACTTTTCATATCGAGGAATCGAGCAAGGACTCCTTTAAAGGAATCTATCTAAACGCATCGATATAGGAAAAATAACGGGAACGGGAAACGAATGTGATGAGCATAAACGAATGGATAGGGGGAAAAAGCAAAGCCGAAATAAACAAGTTTTGCCTAAGGTTGAAAAGGAGAGGACGGACCCCTTTTCTTTCCTTCACTGGCGGAGTGTTTTTTTTGTTCAAGTTGCCAGGTCTATTCTGACCTGTAACAAAACAAGAGGCAAGATAGGAGGAATATGTATACCTTCTTCACGGATTGCAGAGTGGCGCGGCTACACTCGATTCCATTTATTGGGTGAGAGTCGAAGATATGATATGTCCCGTGAGCTGCGATTGGGAGGAGCATAGTTGCACGCTGAATCGCTTCCATGCTGTAAGCAGGCTAATCGGCGCGGGATAATCCTTTCCCTTTGGCGAAGATGGCTGCAATAGTGGCTATGGCGCCGAATACAGCCGAGGCGGCGAAGGATAGTTTTATACCGTCGTAATAAACTAAACGAGCCGCTAGCTGGACGTCAGGGGGAAGTTTGTGAATGGCCAAGACTGAATGGCGGATTTCATCGATGATCTAGATTTTGGTGGAGCGGGTGAAAGGGTCAGCCTCGGATGGTTCTTGAAGAAGGGATATTAAAAAAGAAAGGGAGATTGCGGTTTAGGATGGGGTGTGGGATTGTGCTTTCAAAAAAATGGTGTACTTTCCATTTATCTGGTACTCCGATCAAGGCTGCTGGGAGCCTTTTCTTGAGTGTGTTTTGGGTGATGGTGGAGGTTATTGCTACACCCCAAACGGTTCCGAGGGAACGGATCAGGTAGACGGTGGAGGCGGATACGGCGTGGTCTGTATTTTTTTGACTTCAAGTTAGTATGAGGGTAGAAGGGGAGCGGCGAAGACGGAAATACGCACCTGCGTGATCGAAAGCGGCTAGAAAAGTGAATAGAATTGCTGGATATACGATGCCTTGGCCGAGGCTAGCGGGGAAGACGTATGCGATATATTTCCATTTGTCGTCGTGGAATTGAAGTATCATCACTAGGATATTTCCGATGCACATTAATAAAGCTCCAGCTCGCACGAGGTGAGCGAGCTTCCCCCATCGCGACATCACGATGCCCGAGATGAGACCGCCGATTGGAGTAGCGAGAGATGGAATAATGAGTCTAGCTCCAGCTTTTGACGCAGAGTCCATGAGGACGACTTGGAAAAAGAGAGGTAGCATGAAGAGGAACTTCTCGCGGGTCAGCACACAGATCTAGTAAAGAAGAGGAAGTGAATTGAGGAGCAACATACTGCGTAAGCCGACATTCCAACGCAGACGTTGGAGATCTGGGTGGAAATGGCCAATTTCCCTTGCAACATATGTAGTGGGATAACGGGGATTGCGGATGTTTTTGCTTCAACAATGAAGAATAGACCAAGAATGACCACGCTGGCAATCAATGATAGAATCACCCATGGGTTACTCCAGGGTAGTTCATTGCCTCCCAGGCTAAGTCCGACCAATTGGCTAGACAAACCCAGAATCAACAGCAATGCACCACTTAGATCGACACGCTTCCAGATGGTGACAAAGGCACCTTCGCTGGAGAATTCGCTTTGGTTATCTGACTCGGAGAACTGGTTTTTGACCACCCTATGGCCCACGACCAAGGCAACGAAAGAAACGGGTACTTGGAGGAGGAAACACCAACGCCAGCCGATGGTATCTGCAATTGAACCGCCCAGAGAAGCGCCGCAAATCGAACCAAAGCCATGCAACACGTTCTGAGCAGCTTGATACATCCCGCGCTCCTTGAACGGAATCATATCGGAGTTTATGATCGTAGCTAAGTCATACATGTTAGCAGACCGAGTTGTATATACCACCTAGCATAAGCCGTATCACGTACCCATAGTCATGAGCCCACCGCCTCCAATCCCAGTCAATGCCCTCATCAAGTTCAAAACGACTATATCCTGTGCGACCGCACAACCAAAACATCCGATCATGAACGAGATGGTCGATGTGAAAAAGCAAGCCCTTCGTCCAAAAATGTCCGAGAATCGGCCGTAGAGAGGCTGAAATGCGGTGCTGGTGATCAGGTACGATGTAGTCAACCACGACGCATTATTTGCAGCATTGAACTCGGAGCTAATCAAGGCATATGTCGAGGCGGTGATCGTACCGTCGAAACCAGACAGGAAGACATTGGCGAATATCGCTATTAACGACTAAACATCAGCGTCGCACCACCACAATTTATCTGGATTGGATTGAACATACCGATTTCAACCCAGATGAATCCCCTTGGAGGATTCCAACCTGATGGTTTAGTCAATGATGACTGACTGTCCGCATCACCAGAGTCTACCTGTTCAGAGTCTCTGAGAAGAAACGGTGATTCTTCGTCAATACTCTCCCGCATCGTGCTGTCGTTTAACGATTCGGTGGATTTATTGGAGGTGGGGTTGAAGATGGCTCAACAATATCAAGCCTAGAGAGATGATCTTTTCCGTGCTAAAAGTCGTCACAAACTTGTTGCTTTCGTGCCTGACGGTTGATGTTATTTAGTGGCGGAGAGTTTTTTGTTCTCCTTGGCCTGGTCCACGGTTGAGTGGATGGACCAATTAATTGAGATGCAAACGCACGTCAATCGGCATGCATGAAACGACCAACCGCTCGATGATTGATAACTACTAGAATTTGGTCATTCGAATCCCAAAGCACGTTATTTTCTATCCTGCACGCTCACCCAACGTCTATACGAGCCTTTATTGCGTGATTCTAAAATGCGGGTTGAAGATGAAGCTGGGATTTTGGAACTATTTAAGAAGCAGCTTTATCCCCTCTTTGTTGTTTCGTTTCGACTCGAAATAAATCCAAATCAACTCCTATTATAGTTGTGCCAGCGAAAGCCGAAAAAAATAAACCTCCTTTTATTCCAGTGCAGAGTACCCAACCAAGGTTAATGTACCCTTCAAACAACCAGCACGATGGATAAACGGTGCACTAATCATAGCTCTAGAGCACCTTGCTATATTTGCGATAAGCCGCCGGAGTCATGAAGACAAATCTAGTCCTCATCGCTTGTGCTGCCCTTTTGCCCCTGGCAAATGCCGACTGGCAATTCAAGTCGCGAACCGACCTGGCACCACCACGCCTGAATATCACCATCCCCGCCACCGGTGATGTTGAAAAGGGCTACCTCTTCCTAGCCCCGTTTGCAGGATTTGGTTCGGGCCAGCATGGCCCCCGTCAGCCTGCACCGTATATCTTTCGTGATGACGGCGAGCTTGTTTGGTCTGGCTATGGATACTATTCCATCTGGTCGACTAACTTCCAAGCTGCACGGTGGAAGGGAAAGGATGTGCTCTTCTCCTTTGAAGGTGACCATAATCCTGGATATGGTCATGGCCACGGGCACACCACGATTATGGATCAGCATTATGAAACCATTCGAGAGCTGAGAGCGGGAAACCATAAGCTCACTGATAAACACGAATTCCACGTTATCAATGAGGAGACCGCTTTGATTCAGATCTACCAACCTGTGCCACGAGACCTCACCCGGTGGGGAGCAAGTTCTGAGCAACAGTGGATCGTCAACGCCATCATTCAAGGTGAGTAACGACTATTTTAAACTGTTAGTTGACAGATTCTGACATGCGCCATAGAGCTCAATATTGAAACTGGTGAAGTCCTATTTGAATGGGCCAGCTTGGACCATGTGGAACCGGGAGGTGAGTTCTGTAATAGCCCACCAACTTTCTAGGAAGCTGTGCTAAGACAATGATGTTCAGAGGCAATCCTTCCCATCAATCCAGGACAGGCCGGCTCGGGCTACAACTCTTCAGATGCTTGGGATTATTTCCACATTAACTCAGTCGACAAGGACGTCGAAGGAAACTATCTGATTTCAGCCCGTGATGCTTGTGCGGTGCACAAAATTAATGGCACAAGTGGAGAGATTATTTGGCGTTTGGGCGGCACGAACTCTGATTTCCACCTCGGACCAGAAGTGGAATTTTGCTTTCAGCACCATGCTCGTTTCGTCTCCAAGGACGCCCATGAGGAAGTTATTTCGCTTTATGATAACTCTGCTCATGGAACGGAGGACGACGAAGGTAGTGAAGTACACACTCACCCCTTTTCGCGTGGGAAAATCATTCGAGTAAATACTGCAACGTGGGAGGCCAGTATTGTACAGGCCTTCCACCCACCGGATAACCTGCTCTCAAAATCGCAAGGCAGCACTCAGTTGCTTCCTAATGGAAACGTGCTGGTCAATTGGGGATCCGAAGGCGCTGTCACAGAATACCTTCCCAACGGTACACCAATTTTCCACGCATATATGGATTCCGGTGACCTCGGGGTTGGCGTCCAAAACTACCGTGGCTTTCGCTACAACTGGACAGGCATTCCAAACGAGAGTCCATCTCTCGTTTCTCTAAAGGGTGAAGACGGTGAAACTACTGCCTATGTCTCCTGGAATGGTGATACTGAGACCGCAGCATGGAAATTCTATAGCGTTGTTGATGAGAACGGATCCCGGGAGTTTCTTGGCAAGAAAGAGCGCACCGGATTCGAGACTTCTCTCAAGCTTGTAGCTGATCAAACTCCTGACCAAATTGTGGCTGAAGCCGTTGACAGTCGTGGGAAAGTCTTGGTATCGACGGCCGTTGCAACGACCGAAACTGAAGTTTTGCCGCCAAACGAACACCACATCACCTATAAAAGCGGCTTCCAGATTGTGATTGGCTAGATGCAATGGTATGCAATTAGGATAGGACAGCTGTAGCGGTGAAGTTCTGTACGCCGTCGACTTGTTGCATGTACGTATGTAGTTTATGTATGTAAACGCATGGCTGGTGGCATGAATGAAAAACGTGACCTGCATAATTCTAAGCAAAGTGATATCACGTGGCAGCCGGATAAGGCTTAGTGTAGCTTTGGGCCTGGTGGGGGGCCGGCGGGCGTGGCGCTAGCCCAAAGCGGGACCTTCAACGACGCGACTCTCCGCCGTTCTTCATCGTTGAACTTCATCGCATCTCATCTTCTGCTTCTCTGCTGCATTTCTCCTCCATTCTTACAGCTGCATGCTAATCAGGCAGCTCCTTTGCATTCCTAATATCTGTTAATTCTCGTATTTAGCGTCTCTGCTTCCCCCCTGGCATCTCCTTCTCTTGCTGTTCAACCTCGCATACCGTGGATATCCAGTGTTCAGCCCCCACACGCGCGTCTTAGTTCCCTTTTTAATCTACTTCCTGCATGCAATCTATTATCGGTACAGCTTGATCCTCTTTGGCGTCGATAGTTGCTTGACGTGACGCAGTTTTGCTCTCATTGGCCCTCTCAACCACCTGGTATTGCAGCTGGTCCGTTTCTCTATTTCTCTTTTGAGCTTCGTGCCTTGCCTTGTCCGACCCTCTTGTTCGTGGCACTTGGACTTCTTGCATTTCATCCTGCTTTTGAGACCTGCACGTTCTGCAGCAAACAACAAAGCAGCCAATCTAGCCCTTTGCTGGAGCAAGCTCCCTGCGTTGCAGTTCATTCGCCAAAACCGCCTTCCCGCCTCAAGGCGTAGTTTGGATGCCTACATACACGAAAGCAAGCAACGTCAATCCCTAGACAAGAGCCAATCAGGCGGCCCTTATTGGAAGGAAACCAAAAAAGCTTTGGGGAGAAAAAAGAAATAAAGTCGCGACCGCGAAAACAGTTGCTGGAGATTAATTGGATCTTCAATTCTGCCCTTGCTTTGCTTGAAACATATCAGGAGAATCAGACTTGGCTTGCTTCATACGGGTCCCTTTGGAATTTACTACAGAAGCCCTCGATAATTATTTACAGCTTCTTACTCCTTTCTCGATTCTTGATCACGCTCCTTTAACCCCCCCGCTACTCCTGGAACCATCCTTTTCTTGGCTTCACTGGTGCACTCACTTTTGACTTCACTCTTGCTTTTGTGTAACACCACCTGGTTTCTATATCTGCTGTCACACCTTCCAATACGTTTTCTATTTAATTTTTTTCCAGGGTATATCTTACTCGTACCAACCCATCTGACTGCATCCCGTCGATTTTCTGGAATACCTTTGATCCTCTCTCCTTGGCTCTCCAGCCTTCAGGTGAGGAGCCATATATATCCCCCTGCCTGTTATAGGGACGGGGATCCCCATCAGCGCCACCTACTAATCACAAGGTTATCAGGTTTAACGGCGAACACGAATTCCAGGTAATGCTTGCCTACAACTATCACGAAGAAAGATAATGGTGGAAAATAACGAAGTTGGTGTTGGTCACCACCATCAGTTTACGGCTCAGCCATCTATATCTGCTATTGAGGCATTGCATGACAGCAATAAGCAGGAAGACACTATGCCTACCTCTCGCTGGAGGACCTCGAGTATAGAATCGGAGGACAGCTCTGAGAGCGATGAAGAGTTCATGGACCACGAAACTTCAGCACCGGGACCCTCTAATCTGGCCTTCAATATAAATCGGACGCCTGCACACCCCTTTACTTCCCTTTCACCGTCGTATTATATGTCGTCCCAATCTCAGATGAATTCCATCTCTCAACACGGGGGTTTCCGATCTCCAAACTTTAACGAATATCCCTGGCCGATATCGGCGGCTCCTACACTTACCCAGGCCAATAGTCGAGCGCAACCGAGTATAAGCGACGCCAATACTGACACTTCGAGCGAAGAGAGCCTGAGTATCAACGGTGCATATGACACCCCCATGCTCGGTGTGCCGTTGGGTAACCATTCGTTGCAGTATGATTCTGGAGAAGCTTCTGAGCAGGACGCTGATTTTTCCGACCAAGACATCTCTAACGCGGATATCAATGTCGACGTCGACATCGACGATGAAGATGAGGAAGACGAAAATGAAGAGTTTGACGTACCATCACGCCCGGATCAGGCTAATGAAACTGACGATGGCTGGCATAGTGGACATTGGTGTGAAGGCATGGAAAACGGCAGCTTGATTGAACATGCTGATCTTTCTTGTTTTGAGTTCGATAAATTGCCTGGGTCAGCTTTATATAGTGGTGACACCTTTGATGAACCTCGCGAAGAGACAGACACCGAGAGATTCTATGTTTCTGACGACGAGATATTGTTTACGCATCCTTCGCGCCGTTATAGACCGTCCGCCAACCCAACGCGCCACATGGCAGATGGTATGGACTCGGATGATTCGCTCACAGGGCCACCAATTATGCCACCGCTACCCCCGCCTGGCGAAATACCTATCACGCATGATGACCTTCACGAGTATTACGATGATGACGATTTAGGAGAGCTTTCCATGCATACAGAAAGTATGAACCTGCATTTCCTAGCTTCTACCCCCTTTCCTTTCCCCCCTGCATTTATCAATGGCTTTGCAAGTTTTCGCGATTTCCTTTACTGTATTACACATGCCAGCATTGATTTGAAACATGAGCTCCACGGACCTGCTTGCTTGCTTGAACTAGTTTCTAGTTCCTCGTTGTTATATCCCTTTCATCGCAATGCACCGCCAAGAATCTTTGGGGTTCTTGGTGATTCTTTACTCTTAGATCGTGCGTTTCTCTTTGAAATTCTTCGTCATGGTATCTTTATTAGAGCACCTGCGCATATGCCGCGCAATTCCCTCGGACAGGCCCAACTGCCGGCTCTGGATATTGCCCAAATACCCTCTGAAAAGCAGACAGAATTCGACCAGAATAGTGAGCCGCCAGTCTTTGAGGAAGGGCGACCACCACTACCCCTTGGGCCATCCTCAAGTGAGGCTATTGTTGCAAACCCGGAAAATGACCCGCTGTCTTACCCCCAACTACCAGCTACTTCCAGAGGATGCCAGCGGCCCCTTTTGACGGAAAGCCAATACCTCGAACTGCACAGACTATCTGAATATTCATTATATTATATCCCACCAAAATTAATTCTTCAATTTTTCGATTCCCTTATCGCAAGCTCAATTCTGGTCACCCCTCTCGCCCCATACGAGTACGAAAGTGAATTTCACGTTGAAGCTAACGACGTTGCCTTCTCAGCTTTCGAACGCAACCTCACTATTGATCAATTTATAAGACAATGGTTTATACGCTCGCGAATCCCCCACCGCCAACTTGGCATGAGAGAACAGTTCCTTCCAATTTCGGAAGAAGCGGCCCATGTTGTGAACTGGAGTAGACCCGCTAGTATAACGCGACCGGACAATATTCGATCTCCATCTTTCGATATTCAGGGTATACCTTGGTCTGGCAGATTAAATGTGAGAAGAGAGGATGCTAGGTATCTTCGTGATAAGCTATATAGGCCCTATCATAATCTAGGATGCCAGCCACGCGGGGTAAGTGTCTCCGTCTACTTCATCACTTCTAACTCTTATATTTATCTTATCTCTTTTTACCTGTGACGATTAGTGTTGCTTACTTTGTAACACTGTCTAGTTGGCTGTGAGATTGCCGCAGACAGAAAAATACTTTAGGCCCAAGGCCATGTACAACAACTATAAAGCTACAATGGCACATTTCCAACTGAGAAATTTGATGTCCGTCACCGCATCAAACACCGTGCAATACGCTCATAGGTCGAAGATTTATTCGGCCATACCATTTCATAACGAACAAAACTGCTTCATGGATCTATCCGAGCCCAGCGGGTCGGCAGCATTCTTCGATTCTGTCAAAATATCCACAATGAAGGCTAAACATGGGGTAACCGCTGTTGGTGGCTTCTGTGGTGAGTACGCCTATAAAGGGGAATTAACCGACTATGCAACAACTGAGGGAAGCGTGACGCGAAATATCAACGGCATTACCAACCACATTGACATCGTCAAACATCGTACAAGCGACGTCCCTCATGCTATCATAGCATCTAATGACATGTGCATCCGTGTCCTCGACTGCGAAAGAAACCAGTTCGTTCAGGTACACAAGTTTGCACGGGCCGTTAACTGTACCGATACGTCTCCAGATGGCCGGCTTCGTGTAATTGTTGGTGATTCTGCCGAATCGTGGATTGTCGACAGCGAAACCGGAAAACCGATCCAAGCTCTAACTGGGCATCAAGACTACGGATTCGCTTGTGCATGGTCACCGGATATGCTCCATATTGCGACTGGTAACCAAGACAGAACCGTCAACATCTGGGACGCACGTATGTGGAGGACGCTACAAACTATCGATTCTGATGTGGCTGGATACCGGTCTCTTAGATTTTCGCCAGTTGGAGGCGGGCCGCGAACGCTACTGATGTGCGAACCTGCCGATCGAATATGCTTGGTAAATGCGCAGACCTATCAAACTCGCCAAGTTCTCGACTTTTTCGGTGAAATTGGAGGTGCCGATTTTACTCCTGATGGCGGGAGGATCTGGGTTGCCAACATGGATGTCAAATTTGGTGGTCTTATGGAATTCGATCGTGCCCAGTGGGGTCAAGAATTTGGCATAGGCCATACGAAACGGCGGCGCATTGAAAGCCGAGGCGATATCTATTATCCCGACCTTCCTAACGAATGGATTCCCGAAGATGATCTGGATGAAGATGTCCGCTGTGTCTTGGGGCCTGGCGAACGAAAGTTAAGATACCGAAGACTGGATCCTTGAGAAGGTCAGCCCTATTTTAAATTCTCTTCATGGCAGTTACTATTTCTTTAGCGTCGGATAAGCTGGGGTGTTGAAGTACAAAAGGAAAGGAGCATTTCATATCCATGATATCTTGTTGTTTTTTTCGCCTCTGCATCTTTTTCAACGGTTTGCCATATTTACAGGTATCGATTTGGAGTCACGGATGCGGTGTTTCAGGGAATACTATTCACCAAACAACCCTACGATTTACTCATGCTACCTTTTGTGTCGGGGTATTTTCTTTTTCTTTCTTTTCTTTTCTTTTATTTCCTTTTTTTCTCTCTCTTTTTTTTCTTTTTCTTCGATTAGCATAGTTGTGTATTGTACGGACAGGCATTGCCTCGGCTTTTCATCTCTTTTTCTCTGGTAATGAGCATATATCCACGGTGGTCTTGAGCAAACTATCTAGCAAACTGTAATAATAATAATTATAGATGGTGTTTGTTGTTTAAGAAATAAATAAAATAAAACACCAAATAACCCATCATGATCTGCTACGGGGAATCCCTGACATCAGCGCTGACTGTTCCAGGGAGGCGGTTAAGTGGTCGAATCACAAGGCAAGCCCTTATGCACTAGTGGCTTTAGGGCGAACCTCCAAGCTGCGCTCTCCATCGGCCCATCGAGATATGTTTGTTGGGAGGGAAAGCTTCGTTTGATCTCTTCCACCTACAATTCGTGCGGTTTAAAGGAAAAATACATTTATAGACGGCCTTCATCTGGTTTAAAAACTCATGAAGATTTAGAATCCCTCACCTCGCCACTCTTCCATCGCACACCATCAAAGACAAAATCTCCCTCTTCATTATTGCTTTTGTTTTCGACCAGTCAATCCGACCGCCGACTCTCGTTTCCTCTTCCCCTGCATGCCTCCAAGGTCCTCCTCACGCCAGCTTCAACACGCTTTGCTTCGCTGCCCTTCGCCTTTCGTCCGCTCTTGTCCCCTGCCTCGTCGACCGGCTCTCCGCGTGCTTTATAAGGGTGTAGCCCCGCCTCTGCAGTCGTTGTCTGCAGCTACTGCACCATCCCTATCGCCTTCTACGGGTTTCGGCCAAAGCAGGTCTTTTGCGGCTGCTTGTAGCGGTCAATCTAGGCCTTTTACTGTCTCCTCACATCTGTCTAATACGAAGGAAATCAAAAATAAGGCGGTGAAAATGGTGGAAGTTGAGCGTTTGGCTGATACCTTGGAGAAGCCAATTGTCGACAACCGCTCCTATCGTGTCATCCGTCTCCCGAATAAGTTGGAGGCCCTCCTTGTTCATGATCCAGATACAGACAAAGCTAGTGCTTCTGTTAATGTGAATGTTGGTAATTTTTCGGATGACGATGATATGCCTGGAATGGCCCATGCGGTCGAACATGTGAGTGGACTTCTATCTATGTGTCCTCTTATACTATATGTGAGGTTTTATTAACAAAGAGTCACTCATAGCTTTTATTCATGGGAACAGAAAAGGTAAGCTGGGAATACTGTTTTGTTCAATACTTCAAATTTCTTATCATGACTAACATTTCGTTTGCTTTTAGTATCCTGTTGAGAACGATTATAATCAGTATCTAGCTGCCCATTCAGGCCACTCAAACGCCTATACTGCGGCTACGGAGACCAATTATTTCTTTGAAGTTGCTGCCACTGCACATTCCTCCTCAAAACCGGCATCTGCCCAACCGTCGCAGCCCCCAACGCCTGGTGGGACTTTGACCGATAAATTAAACCAGTTGAGTGTCAATGAGGCATCCAAAAGTGCCAGTGCTTCGTCGACCGACTTGGCGCCTCCATTGTACGGAGCTCTTGACAGATTCGCCCAGTTTTTCATCAGCCCATTGTTCCTCCCGTCAACCTTGGACAGGGAGCTCCAAGCCGTTGATTCTGAGAACAAGAAGAATCTTCAGAGCGACCCATGGCGCCTCCTCCAGTTGAACAAGTCTCTTTCAAACACAAAGCATCCTTACCATCATTTCTCCACTGGCAACCTCAAGACTTTACGGGATGACCCCCAGGAGCGGGGGATTAACGTTCGTGACGAATTTATGAAGTTTCATGATAAACACTATTCCGCAAATAGAATGAAGCTGGTCGTTTTGGGACGGGAGCCATTAGATGAACTTGAAGGCTGGGTTGCCGAATTGTTCGCGGATGTCAAGAACAAGGACTTGCCACAGAACAGATGGGACGATGTCCAACCCTTTGGGCCAGAGAATATGTCAAGGCTCATCTTTGCGAAGCCTGTCATGGATACTCGCGCTTTGGATATTACCTTTGCTTATCAGGATGAAGGGGAGTTGTATGAATCGCAACCGAGTCGCTATATTAGCCATTTAATCGGACACGAAGGTCCCGGTAGTATTCTTGCCTACATCAAGGCCAAAGGATGGGCTACAGAGCTTTCCGCTGGTTCGACCGAAGTTTGCCCTGGATCTGCTTTCTTCAACATCTCAATTCGCTTGACGGAGGACGGTTTGAAACATTACCGTGAAGTTGTCAAAGTGATATTTGAGTATATCTCTCTTATCAAAGAGCACCCGCCTGAGAAATGGATTTTCGACGAAATGAAGAATCTTTCCGAGGTGGATTTCCGCTTTAAGCAAAAGTCACCAGCCAGCCGCTTCACAAGCAGCCTCAGCAGTGTTATGCAAAAACCATACCGCCGCGAATGGCTTTTGAGCGGGTCAAGCTTACTCCGGAAGTTCGAACCAGAGATGATCACGAGTGGTTTGAATCACCTTCGTGTAGACAATTTCAACATCGAGATTGTTTCCCAGAAGTATCCAGGGGATTGGAACATGAGAGAAAAGTGGTACGGGACCGAATACAAGGTGGAGCCAATCCCAGACGATTTCGTCTCTGAGATTCGCAGCGCTTTAGCGACTACCCCTGCTGAGCGGATTCCTGAGCTGCATATGCCGCATAAAAACGAGTTTGTTCCTACTCGTCTTGACGTTGAGAAGAAGGAAGTGGCCGAGCCAGCTAAAGTACCTAGCTTGATTCGAAACGATGACAGGGTGCGAGCGTGGTTCAAGAAAGATGACACGTTTTGGGTGCCCAAGGCAAGTCTGGACATCACTTTGCGTAACCCGTTGGTTTACGCCACCCCTGGTAATAATGTGATAACAAGAGTGTATTGCGAGCTGGTCCGGGATGCACTCAACGAGTATTCTTATGACGCTGAGTTAGCGGGTTTGGATTACGATCTATCTCCAACCGTGTTTGGCTTGGATGTGTCCATTGCTGGTTACAACGATAAGATGGCAGTCCTCCTTGAAAAGGTACTGTTGATCATGAGAGATCTTGAAATTAAGCCCGAACGGTTTAAGATCGCTAAAGAGCGCCTTGAGAGGGGGTTCCGAAACTCGGAATATCAGCTTCCATACTATCAAGTCGGAAGTTTCACCAGATATCTTACCGCAGAGAAGGCTTGGATAACTCAACAGTTGGCTGCCGAACTTGAGCACGTGGAAATCGAAGACGTGGCGAGATTTTTCCCACAGCTGCTCCGCCAGACGCATATCGAATTGCTGGCGCACGGTAATCTCTACAAGGAAGATGCGCTCAAGCTGACCAATCTGGTTGAATCAACCCTTCATGCTAGACCACTACCTCAAGCGCAGTGGCATGTTAGAAGGAGCATGGTCATTCCTCCAGGAAGCAATTATATCTATGAGCATACCCTCAAGGACCCCGCAAATATCAACCATTGTATCGAATATTACTTGTTTGTCGGTGCCCTTATGGACCCTGCCTTGCGAGCCAAGTTATTACTGTTTGGCCAGATGACGAATGAACCCGCCTTTGACCAACTCCGTACCAAGGAGCAACTTGGATATGTTGTGTGGAGTGGTGCTCGCTATTCCTCGACGGCCCTTGGCTACCGTGTTATCATCCAGAGCGAAAAGGATTCGCAATATCTTGAATCGCGCATCGACTCATTCCTATCCAACTTTGCAGAGACCTTGACTGAGATGCCCGAAGAGACTTTTGAGGGACACAAGCGAAGCGTGATCAACAAGCGTCTTGAAAAATTGAAGAACCTTACCTCCGAGTCTGGCCGTTTCTGGTCCCATATTGGCTCGGAATACTTTGATTTCACCCAGCATGAAACAGACGCACAGAGCTTAGAAACTCTCACGAAGTCGGAGATGATCGATTTCTACCGCCAATATATCGACCCCAAATCGCCTTCTCGAGCTAAGCTATCCATTTATCTCAAAGCGCAGGCTAGCGCCAGCCTAGTAGCGTCTGCCGACCAAAAGAACGTCGTCCTCAGTGAGCTAGAGAAGTTCCTCGGCACTGTGGGGATGAGCATAGAGACCGAAAAGTTCCGCAAAGCGTTCGATAAGGTCGAAATCTCTAGCAAGAATGCGGATGAGATCATCAGCACGATTCGCGAATTCCTAACATCTGAAATGAGTGTTGCTGAGGAGCAAGTATCTCAGATTCTGGCACAGGGTAATAAGATTATGTCTGCTCTCCTTTTGAATGCGGGCGTGAAACCGTTTACCAACGGAGAGAAAGCTGCCCAGCCAGAGGAGAATGGCGTGGTTAATGGAAATGGTAACGGCGCTGTCAACGGCTTCAAGCCCAGAGAACCTGTTTACATTGATAACGTCCCTGAGTTCAAGGCGCGTCTTCCCGTCACTGCAGCCACGGCTCCGATTGTGGACTTGAGCGAGTTTGAGGATTTTGATCCAAAACTCTAGATTGCCCATACTTCTTCAACCAACACCGGGCTTTCTTTTCATCCTTTATATTCCTTCTTGTTCCTGGTGAAGCGCATGCATTATACTCATGCCATAAAATCAAGACAATTAGATTCTAAACGGCCTTTTTTAATACTCGCATCGGACTCCCATTTCTGGAACATGGGCAAGTTTTGATTTTCTTCTAGGGTTCATTATTTCCATCTATGGACTTGTGGCGTGTCCCACCATTTGAAATACATAACTAGATGTGTTTAGATATATCCATAAACTAGCTAGATCTATCGAACTTCAGGCTGTCTTAATCAATTCTAATATCATATGATCCTGACTGGTGACTATCATATCTTCCCCACGAGTTGCTTCAGGCAGCGCTTGTCGCGGCTGCGCGTCTGCTTATCGATAACAGCGGATAAACTATTTACCCGCCCTAGAGCTCGCGCTGTCGTCGTCGATGATGTTTCCATATCATAAAGAACGAAGGCTGGTTGTGAGCTTCAAAACAACGCTTCACGTCTCGTTCTTCTTCAAATACCTCCCACACTCCTTGATATCTCATTCCGTTATTCATTCAATAATTCGCTTCTGTACTACCCTCGCTCATCTTCTGCAATGTCGACCGTCTCCCCCACAGTGCTACAGAGCTCACGGCCGTAAGTTTGATGAAATTGAAGCAACGAGCTGCTTTGAAACCACTCTGATGCCTGCATCCCTGTTCTATAAATCAATACCAACCATGCTGAAAACATGCTAATGCCATCGATTTGTGTTATTCTTTCTTTCTAGTCCGACAATTCCCGAATCCTTCTCTGCCAACCAACCTCAGACAATCAGATTATACCCTCTCTCGAATTATACGTTTGGCACCAAGGAGACACAGCCTGAGGAAGACCCATCGGTAATAGCGCGCCTGAAGCGCCTTGAAGAACATTATGAGCAACATGGCATGAGGCGGACTTGCGAGGGTGTGTTGGTTTGTCATGAACATAACCACCCGCACGTCCTCATGTTGCAGATTGCGAATGCGTTTTTCAAATTGTATGTTTTTCCAACCCGGTCTTGAATTCAATTTGTTTTTAGCTCTGCAACACCTCTAATCGGAAACCCACTCTTGCAAAAACAGGCCCGGTGACTATCTACATCATTCCGACGACGAGGTTGAAGGGTTCAAGGCTAGATTAAACGAACGACTTGCCCCCGTTGGATCGCAATTTACTGGAGAAGGGGTAAATGAAGATTGGGAGGTTGGCGATACTTTGGCACAATGGTGGCGGCCGAATTTCGAAACGTTCATGTATCCGTTTCTCCCTGGACATGTGACGCGGCCTAAGGAGTGCAAGAAGTTATATTTCATTCAGCTTCCTAAGAAGAGTGAGTTGCAGCTTAGAGATATTTATGGTTTGATTGGTGTGTGTGTGCCGTGTTGTGCTAACTCTTGAGCTATCTTCAGAGGTTTTGTCCGTCCCTAAGAATATGAAACTCCTCGCCGTTCCCTTGTTCGAGCTATACGATAACACCGCACGATATGGTCCGCAGCTATCGGCAATTCCTCACCTGCTATCTAGGTATAATTTCGAGTTTGTGGATGAGAACGACCAGGCTGTCGCTTTGACACCTGGTCAGAAAGGACCCGGTGGATCGGATCGCCCACAGACAAAGGTGCTTGCTGGAGAAGGAGACGGAAACAATGGTCTAGATACTGGGATGGATGATTTTGCGCCGGGAGATCAACAGTGATTTTCACCTCTCTTGCAAGCTCTATTCTCTCCGGAGGTTGGATATCACTGCGTCCTTACCTGTAAAAGCTGCTACTTCGCACATGGAATGGATATTTCGAGGAAAAGTAGTCTGACATGCTGAGACCAATGTTACATATATGCCGGGGTTGGAGTGGATTATGCAGACCTTTCTCTTCCCCTTGATAGATGAGAATATCACTCTTTCATAATACCTCAGATGTCAAGGAATCAGCTCTTCTAAGCCATAGTAGCGGTATATAGCTTGGTCCATGATAGTTGTAGAACCAGCCTGGCGAATCCCTTCATCGTTGTGTTTGGAGATGTCGGCGTTTTCCTGGGCCGAGGTAATCTTCGACGCCATCGTCGACGCCAATCTCTCAGGCTTCCATCATTCTTCCTATATCTTCACCCGCGCCCTCGCATACCTCGATCGAACATATTCTGCCTATCCCAAACTCCCAGGTTTTCATTGGGTTGGTTTTGCGCTTAACGGGTTACTTGGAAGCTCTCTCAACCCCACACTCGCCGCGCCCCAACAGCCGGCTATTATCCCGCCGAATAGCCCATCTCGTTTCGCAACCACCAGAACGTCCCATTTTGACAACAGACGAAGCTATAAAACTAAGCAGAAACGGAGAGGCAGTGTTGATTGGGAATTCGATGATACCACCTTCGCTACTGTACGATTGAGCGAGCAATACCTTCGAGACCTGGACCGGACCACCGTGTCGTCGCGGCGCATTCGCAAACAGCCGGAGTGTCTGATAATACATACATATAAAGGGGCAACGCATCACAAAAAGCGAAGATGCTGCTTATCGGTCTTACCGGATCCATTGCCACGGGCAAATCGACCGTCTCCTCCCTACTTTCTTCCCCACCATACAACATCCCTATAATCGACGCGGACATCTTAGCCCGCAAGGTTGTCGAGCCCGGCACAGCAGGATATCAAGCTATAGTCGACTATTTCGGCCCAACAACCCCTGATCTACTCCTACCCGAAGAACAGCCCGGAAAGGGACGACCGCTCAACAGGCCGGTGTTAGGCAGACGTGTATTTGGGGATTCTCCGGAGCGGAAGAAGGATCGCGCAGTTCTCAATGGCATAGTACATCCCGCCGTACGGTGGGAGATGTACACTTCTCTACTCTATTATTATATACGCGGTCATTGGGCGGTGGTATTGGATGTACCGCTGCTATTCGAGAGTGGGCTTGACTCGCTATGTGGGACTGTGATTGTTGTAGGTGTCAGGGATCCGGCTGTTCAGATGGAGCGACTCCGAGCGCGAGATCCGCATCTAAGTGCTGAGGATGCGGAAAATCGCGTCAAGAGCCAGGGTGATGTGAAGGGGAAGGTGGAGCGGTGTCAGTTCCGGGGAACGGAGAACGGCCGTGGAGTGATTGTTTGGAATGATGGGGATAAGGCTGCTTTGGAGAAGGAGGTTAGGCAGGCTATTGGTCAGATTGGTTCGACTAGTCCGCGATGGTGGGCTTGGGTGCTACTACTTGCGCCGCCGTTGGGTGTTGGTGTAGCGGCGTGGAATCTTGCGTTGAACTATCGGGGGAAGAAGCAGTGGGAGCAGAAGCAGTTGAAGGACAAGGCGAAATTATGATGACAATATGGCAGAGAGGGTGAGGGATCTACTCTACTTATATATACACAGCTTTTTGCTTCTTGTAATCTTTTTTCTAATTTTTGTACATGTAGCGATATTTAATTATAATAGTATGAACCAAACAGAAGGGTATCACGGACTTTTGTAGAAGCTGCCTCCCTCAGGCATAGCTGCTGAAGAGGAATCGTAGATGAAGCAATTCGTAAAAGGCGAAAAAGTATAGCGAGTATAGCGTGTGGTGTCGAGGCTATCGTTCTGACCTCCTGCCTTCTTTTCCTTTCGGTTTATTACTCGAAGGCCCCCGTGAACCAGATATGCTTGTCAATTGACGGACCTCATGATCAGGCACATTTCGGACTCCTGAATTCGGTTTCTGCGGTTCAGAGTCTTTATCCGGAAGCTAAAGGAATTATCAAAATCAAATTAGCCACCATCATTCGGAGCCACATAGAAATGGGTATCTAATCCAATGCAAATCATCTACTCACATAAGTCCTCTTCTTGCTCTTGAAACCTCCGTAATCACGGCGTCCTTCAAACTCCTCTTCTTCATCATCCGACTCTTCAAATTTCCTGTTCGAACCGGGTTGCGTCTCGCGGGAAACCGAAGGGATAGTCCCAGTAGGGAACTCCAGCACCCATTCAGTTTCTCCGGCTTCTGCAGCCTGTCTTGCTACTGCGGCAGCGCGTTTGTCTTCCTCGGCTTTGATCGCCGCTGATATTGCTTCTAATTCAGATGTATGTGGATCTCTCTGGTTTGATATTCTTTGGCGTTTTGGAGAAGGGTCGGATTCCTCTGATTCGTCGTGTCGGCGGGCAGCCGGCTTTCCTTTATTGGATTGTGCGGCTAAATTGTTGGAGGCCGCCGCGCGCTGCATAAACTGTTACAGAGACATGGTTAGCAAAGCTGATATCAAGTCTCAACTGAATGGACAGCGATTCGCATACTTTCATAGTAAGTAACCCCGAAGACATTGTCTTCGCGGGTCTGTTGGTCGGCATCTTGACGGGTTGGCTAAGACACCACGGGGATAAAATATTCTATACGTTAGTAGACAGTAATAACAGTCACGTATTCAATCGTCCGTTGAAAATATATCGTCGATGTCGGCAGCGCGTTGTCTAATTAATTAGTTGGAGTTGAAAAGTTTTGGGCTCGAAGGCTTTGATAAGGAAAGCAGCCGATTGGGTACAGTAAGCAACGAGCAGCCACAACTAAAGCGATCCTCATCGTCCAACACCAAACCAAACGTTCGCCGTCTCACCACCACCAACCCGGAAAGGTTTCCAACATCCTCCACGATGCTGTCCTCGTCGCGCTCCCGAGTATGCCTCCTGGCCGCTCGATCGTCTCGCTTCGTGCCTCGCGCTTCTTACACATCGACCGCCCCTCGCCGATATGAAGCCAATGAAAATACCATACCCGCCAACAACCCGAACCCGGGAAAGAAAGTGTCCCCCCTATCAGACGCCAATGCTACTCCTGTCGATGCTATGGGAGGGAGAGATGCTCCTCTACAAGAGACATACAAAGAGGCCCTGAAAAATGTGGAAAACCAAGCACCCAACAGAACCACTACCTGGGCCGTCAGCCAGCAGCCAAGGTCCGAGGCCATGAGTGGCCCGCGATTCGAGCAGACAATCATGGATATGCAGGTTCGTTTACGAAATACAGAGATCTACAGGTGCTGGGATGCAGGAATTTGCTCTTGCGCGACTTTGAGGGATGTTCTGCTAACCATTGAATCATGACATGTATAGCCAAGACCTTATGCTGCAATTGAATTGATTCACAAACAGCCTGTACGATGGACGAAGGAGAGAATGGTAGCCTGCGATGGCGGTGGTGGACCTCTCGGCCATCCCAGGATCTTCATCAACACCGATAAGCCGGAAATCGCACCTTGCGGATACTGTGGTTTGCCATTTGTATGATTAAAAACCTCCCCTGGCACCATTACTCCATACATACCTATTTAGCGGCTGAAAGCTAACCACACTATGATTTCCAGGCACATGTTAAACATCGCGAGACGCTCAAGGCTCTTCCCCGAACCTCGTACCCATTGGAACCCACCGGGGAGGCCGCGGAGGCAGGAGAGTCGCAGTAGACCAATATAGATGGGTAGAACTGAAAAAATATACGATATCTCAGTGTTATCATAGTCCCGGGTCGGTCTAGTTCCTTGTGTACTCCAACCATGCTGTTTCACAGTGCCACTCTCGCAATAGTTTTCTACAACTAGCTATACTACCCCCAAGCAAGAGATGTCAAACAGAGAAGGCACCGAAGCGGCAAACACAATTGGGACCCCGAGCATATTTTCCTTTTTCTTTTGGTTTTGGTTTGTTTTATCTGCTTTGTACATATAGTATCTGTAACAAAACGGATATAGATTCCACTTGATGCAGAACCATTCACATCGGCGATGTATGTGCGGTAGCTAAATATTTCTTATATTGTACCTATATTCCAGGTCATGGGCGCCAAAACGAACACACGCCTCTGGCTCTGGGATGTTCAAATACTATCGCAGTGCCGCTAGATTATCAATGACCTTGCGTGTCGACCTTGGCCATGGCTAGATTGATGCACTCGTTCGCTAAAAAAGTATGGGTCAACTACCTAACCCATACCGGAGATGTTTCCGTGTTGTTTTTCTTCATTCATGCCTTTTCTCCCTGTATGGTCGCAACCACCTTTCTGGCATGCTTGCTTCTTCGGAACTCAAGATACCATATTCCCTGCCAGGTCCCAGTCGCCAAACGGCCATTTGTGATTGGAATTGTAACCGATGCACCGATCAGGGCGGATTTAATATGAGCCTACACAGCATTTTAGCTCCCATACATTACCATTGTGACATCTGGACAACTAGCATGGAGGTCGTGAGGATTCCTAACGTACCGGCATATCGTCGCTTCCCTCAGCACTGTGTCGGTAAAGATTCCCCTTTCGATCCTCCGGAGCAATTCTGTCCAGAGCATCGCTCATGTCTTCCCGCACATCTTCATCCCAGTTCTCGTTCAAGGACAGCGCACAGCTGGTGTGCTGGACGAATAAATTGAGTAATCCGGTCTTGTATTCGCGGAGCTCCGGCAGTTCTGAAACAACATTATCCGTTATCAGATACGAGCCGCGCGAGCGAGAGGGTAGGGTGAAAGATTTCTGGAACCAGGACATTGTGGGAGGGGGTGTTGGTGGTGGTTGGCAGGTTTCCAGCGAGGTCTGCTTTGTGGTATGATGACCGTTTGAAATTGGAGAATGGAATAGGCGAAATGGATGTGTGAAGAATCCAAAGAATGACGTGAAGAAGAAGCTTGGGAAAAAGGCAGCGATGAAGATGAGCAGGAAGAAAATGTGTAGATATGAAGTTCTTGGTGGGGTTGAGTCCGGCGACGTCATTTGCGATTTTATTTCTTCTTCAGTGGGCCATGCTATTTCTTCTCTATTATATATACCACAACCATCTGTAGATCTAGAGATACTATGGATTTAGACGAAATAAAGATGTATATGCGGCAAGGAATCTTGTACAGGGAGACTAGGTTGTGCTTTGGCACCTGGGATTATATCTCCAGGAACCTGGTACTCTGTAATCTACACACATCAAGTCTAGAAAAACAGCAGCTTTTATTCAGAGAGAAGAGCGCTACAACCATAAACGATGATGGGCTAAAAAACTGGTGCAGCTATTTCTTCAACTAGTTCGCTTGAATTGTTCATTCCCGCCCATTTGGGCTTCCCATCTGGAATATCAACCACTCTTTGGGAATAGAAGATATGGCAACTAAACCACGCCATTCGGGGGAGCTCAGTTTCTATGCCTGGAGGAATAAAAGGGGGGGAAAACATCAGACACACACGAACCTTGGTGCAAACAGCTTCCGCTCCTCTCTACCATCATCACCATCTACGAAACGAATCAACTCCGGAAAAAGTAACAGCATGCGTCTGCCCTCGTCCATGATCGGCGAATGGCAAAATGAGCATGATAGTTTGCATGGAAGAACATGATTCTGGGATTCGCCGGCAGTGTCGTAGAAGGCCAGATTGTCATGGCCTTTTATGAACCGCATGTCTGATTTTTCGAAGATCGCAGCCCATTGAAAAGGTGCACCTGTTCCGTACAGCCGATCCCTATTAGAATCGGCGTAACTAGGCCGTTCGTGTTTAAGATGCTCACCGTGTAATACCTGGCAGCCGTGGCAGTGACAGAACTTTGCATCCAAAGGCTGCATCCTATTCAATTCGTATACCACTCTGCGGCATTGACAACTTCCTTGCCAATGTACGGTGCCAAATTCCTCTGCTGAGCGAGGTTTGTATGGCGTGTTGTTTCTCCAATCATCATGGTCTTGATGTTCCATAGCGCTGCAGAGGAGTCTTTTAAACCGTTAATCAAGCCAGGAGATCCCACGAAACACTCTAGTAAGAGCTTTCATCCTTTCACCTGTATTGATGAGAGAATAGAGAAGGTAGCGGCATGACGTCACATCCGCACAACAGCATCCAGATATGTTGGATAGTTATGGGGATGTTCCATATAACAGATCAGCACCAAGGTCGGTCAGTCATGAGTTATTAAGCGTCAATCCCACCAGAGTTGGAGGCTTCAGTGCAATATATGGAAAGCAATGATCCATTCTAAGTGTAGTATGTCAAGCACCAGAGCTATCGTGTTGTGTAGAGTAATCAGCGTCGTTTGTTTGGCTCTGAAGTATTTCATCATGTGACCCATTACCGGCAAAATTATCATCCGCCAGGGCGCCCGGGCCTTTCCCCATACTTTTTTACCCCATAAAAACAACCCAAAAGCGGAGCCGAGGCTCGCGGCTTTCGGTATTCTTCATTCGGGACGAGGACTTTACCTCCGCCGCCCCTGGAATCCCTTTTAACGGCCTCTATATGCCGCCGGGCTGTAGTTCTATCAAGTAGAACTACCACTTTGGATACTACCTAGACACCAAATAGACCAGCCAACATGTCATTCTCAACTGCTCCTCCCAGCTCCCCCTTCTATATCTCCTCCTTTCCAGCTCCCGGCGTGCTACAAGCTACTATAAACCGGCCTCAACACATGAACTCGATCCCTTTCCAGGGGCACTGGGACCTCGATAAACTATGGAACTGGTTTGAAAAGGAGGGCTCTCTATCCGTTGCCATTATCACTGGTGCTGGCGACAAGGCTTTCTGTGCCGGCCAGGATTTGATAGAGGCTGGTAGGAATAGAATCAATCCACCTGCCGAGCCATACCTGACGGTCCATCCACGTTCTGGTTTTGCCGGTTTAAGTAAAAGAAAAGGAAAGAAACCCATCATTGCGGCAGTGAACGGCTATGCCTTTGGTGGTGGATTTGAGATTTGTTTGAATTGGTATACAACCAGCCCTTTCTACTTTACGAACGAATGGGATAGTAAAGCTAATAGTTTTATTTCATAAAATTAGTGATTTAGTCGTGGCCTCTCCACGAGCACAGTTTGCGCTCCCAGAAGCGAAACGGGGAATCTATGCTGGGGCTGGAGGGTTGGCTCGTATCGTGCGCATTGCAGGGTTACAAGTTGGCTCAGAAATTGCATTGACGGGTTTGCCAATCTCTGCAGAACAAGGCAAAGCTTGGCTGTTTGTCAATCGAATTTCAAAAACACATGAATCCCTACTTGATGAAGCGCTTAAGCTGGCGGGGGAAATTGCCCAGCTGAGTCCCGATGCGGTTATTGTCACCAGGGCTGGATTGAGGGAAGCTTGGGAGGTGGGAAGTGTTGAGTTGGCTGCGTCGAATACGGCGGAGAGATATAACGAGAAGTTATATTCGGGAAAGAATGTTATTGAAGGTATATCCCGCCTTTCATTCCGTTTGTTCCCTTGTTGACCATGCTAACTTCGCCATAGGGCTTACGGCTTTCAAAGAGAAGAGGAAACCAAATTGGCTTCCGTCGAAGTTGTGATTTATTTTCCCATGGCTTTAATAGACAAGGTGTACTTTCCCTTTGCCGTTGATAGTACCATGAGCTTGTTGGTTGCAATACCCGTTATCTTGACACGGTTTATTCATGAGTGTCATCGGAGAAACTATATCATGCGCCTTGAATGTGTAACGAGTAAGAGGAGAGCAAACAATTCGAACCTCCTCCGAATATTTTGTGAGAACGGAGACGCAAGAGAAAGAAGTCTAGTATTCTGGTGTAATTGAGTATCTCCCGACAACCTAGGTTACTCTGAATGATCTAATATAATAAAACATTTGAAAACGGTCCATATGTGTAGTACACCTTCATTTCGAGCCACAACCTTGGGGGTAATAGAAACAACAGTACAGTGTAACCTGCCTCTCGCTGGCGATGTAGATATACACACTGCTCGAAAGATCGAAGAGCTAGTCAAACAAGTCAAGTTGAAAGAGACACCCGGCTGAGATGGCTTGGGTTCTGTGTAGCGGGTAGCTACGCGCATAGTTGGGTCAGTCGCGCACCGCCGTGATCAGGTGGCGCTAGATCGTCAGCCGACCGAAAGAAAACAACGGGGGGAAACAATTAATATTATTAGTATTGGTAATTCAAGGGCATTAGGAGAAAAGCAAAGAGTGGGAAAAATTAAACATTGTTGAATCGGTGTAAGGGTATGCACATCCGGTATCTAAAGGTATGCTGATGATGCGCACAACGAGAATCCGGATGTTGGTTCATGCTATGTTTGCTATCGTAAAATCGTAACGCGTGGGCTGGGAAGTAGAAAGGCTAAAGCAATTAGGCGGTCTATAAGGTGTTGGGGTTTAATGACATGGCTGGTATGTGTGTGATTTTGCGAATCAAGATTGTGGCGGGGAGGATATTAACGAATGCGCTTCTTGTGAGTCAATTCCCAGGAATCGAATGAGATAGTCGATACTATTGAGCACATGTTAACAATCAGGTAGGGGGGAAATAACTAATAGGTGATTGCTGTGGGTACTTACCTCGCTTCTGAAGCCAGCCGTCGTTTCTCATAGTAAAACTCTGCCTGGCACGCCTCCCAAGTACTTGTTCGTTTTTCGGGTATGATAGATTTGACACGCATTTTAAACATGCCACTCACTGGCCGGTGATCAGAAGCATGCACTTCATGTCGTCTATATTCTACCTGCTTCGTCTTGCCGAGCCCCCGGTAAAGTAGTCGATCACACCAAGCCGGAGACCGCTTCTTTTCGCTCGTATCATAATTATCGGTGCCCACATCGTACTTATACGTGGGGGCAAATGTAATGGCAGCTTCGTTGAATGCGCGGAGACGGAAACTAGGGTTTTTGCGTTTTGAAGCGAGTAATTGATCTCGGTCCAGAAGTTTGGGTAGGTTATTTGCTTTAACGGCTTCAATGACTGTGTTGCGTGGCATGGAATCAATACGGTAGTTCAGATCGCCTCCTAAAATGCATATCTCGTGATCGAGGATCATTGTTCCATCGCCTCCGCCCACAAAGCGGTCGATGCGAGAAGACATGCTTGGTTCCATGGGAAGTGACTCGCTCTCCATGATCCCGGCGATATCATTGTTTCGATGGGCAGTCTGGGACTGGCCGGCGGCCAAGTGGCAATTGATGAAGCATAGAGAACTATCATCTAAAAGGAACCGGAAAATAAGTGCTCCCTGGTTGAAAGTTAATAAAAAATCTTTTAAATGGATATCAGAAAGCAGCTAACCTTGTTTCCATGCAACCCACCCATTCCTCGCTTTACCTCGGCGCCGCTTGCGTTTGTGACTCGCTCACGTTCCTTACGTTTGATAAAGACACAAGTGAACAATCCAATGAGATTCGCGTTGTGAAGCAGGACATAATCCTCGTTGGGTATATATTCACTAATGCAGGATGCGATGTGATCCCTCCAGACGCGGTATTGGCGGCTCATGTGTTCTTTATCAGCATGATCCTTCTTTTTGCTCCCCTTGAAAAAACTCTCTAGAAGCAAAATTAGTATATCAAAGCAAGATGAGACAAAGATTTTACGTACTGCCTATAATCTTCTTGTTCTCCAAGTCAACAAGTTCCTGGAAACCGAACACGAGGATATCCGGAGGGTTTTCTGGATGGATAGCATCCCGAATGAAGTCGCTATTCGGCAGATGATTCGGGACAGATGCTCCAGCATTCCACGTTATGAGTGCTGCAGAAATTTCTCGGAAATTACAATATTCGACGTCCTTACTCTGCATTCGAGTCTCTGCAAGAAGGAGTGAAAGGTTAGATCGATATTGTCTCAACGGGGTGTGAGATATTATACCTAGCCAATAGTCCTCCAGCATTCCATCCCAGAAGCGAATGTAATTGTCCACCCCTAGCGATACGACCTGCAATTTATTTAAAGTCCAAATGGAGCTCGGATCTAATGATAGCCCGACCACACCGTTTGCATGGCCTTCCCAATCTTTTTTAATAGTCCACGGGTTCGTTGTGATATCGTAAACATAAACCATGCCGGTCTTATACCCAGCCCAGAGATAATCACCAACCATGGAGAGTGAGCTTATTTTGTACAAGCTGACATTGACTGTCCCAAGATGAGAGTAATTTTGAGAGCTGTATATGGTTATTTTCCCATCTGCATGACCGAGTAGTACCATACCACCGTTTCGTGTGGATACGGTCCCAGCCGTCACCTCACTAGTATGGGTGAAGGGACTCTTTAAAATTTGGAAAGTTGAGTCCTGCGTATTGGGCCGATATATTCTCACGTCTTTTCCAGTTGCATACCACAAAGCATCTCCGGCCAACAAGGAGAATGTGTGGCCTTTGGCAACACGGTCGTATGGGTTGCTATAGCTATATTGAAGGTTCGGGGATCCCGATTCGTCTGGTAGCCACAATAGTAGTTTGCCATCATCATCAAGGGTCCAAAGTTCCTTCTTGTGTCGGTATATCTTTATTACTTCACGGCGAGAATGGGGACTTTTGGAAGCGACAATGGATTGAGTGTTGACATCAACTTCGATCAGCTCACCCGCCGTTGTTCCAATCCATACTGATTGTCCTTCTTCATCCACTGTCCTCCCCGGTTTAAACGCAATAGCTGAGCCCTTGACCGAGTCTCCATGATTCAAACTCATTACCTGCTCCCCAGACACAACGTCCCAAATCCTAGTGAAGTAGCCCGTTGTACAAACATACTGCCCACAAACGTCAAACACGCGGGTATCATACTTGGTATGAATACCTCTAGTCCCCGAGCGAAAGTAAGGTAGACGGCGATTGGTATGTGAGGAATCAGGGTACTGGTCACATTTTGTGATGGCGGCAGCTTCAGTGCGCTTGGGGCGCTGTGATGAAGGCTCACGTTGGGTGATATTTTGCCTTGGCTTGTTTGAAGGCAACGCTGGGCGTGACTGGCGAACTGGTGATTTTGGAATTTGAGGGTTTCCGGTACTAGCCTCAGCGGGTTTTTTATAACTGCCACTTTCCTTTCGAGGAGGGGGAGGGGCCGGGGGGTTTGATTCTCCACCGGTGGCCCGTACTGAAGGCTGGAGTAACCGCGAACTACGAGGTGCTGCGGAAGAGACAGTTGGTGACGATGTGGA
The DNA here is from genome assembly GCA_030789285.1 of Arthroderma sp. MBC 929. NCBI lineage: Eukaryota > Fungi > Ascomycota > Eurotiomycetes > Onygenales > Arthrodermataceae > Arthroderma > Arthroderma sp. MBC 929. The sequence goes on along the minus strand of JARJUX010000032.1, from coordinate 23,751 downwards.
TAATTGGTCTGGTGCAGAGAAGTTGGTTCGCAAGGGGGGTATCCGCTGGGGTGTCGTGCCCTGTGAGCGTGGTGGCAGTCCAGGCTTATCTTCTTCACTATCGGCAGCCTCATATGCACCGTCTCGCGCAGAACGAGACTGCGGTGGCAAAGGAGACATCCGTTTACTCGGTGGAGGTGGCGGAGGGGGGCGAGTACCGCGAGTTGATGGGATCTTAGGTGTGCCAGGTGGCTTTAAAGCACTTGGGTTTTGGAGATTTTCGGAGCCATTTTGCTGGCGCGGAGTAGGGCTAACAGCTCTAGAATTAAGGGATAAAGGGGCTGGTTTGGATAGCAACTTGGTGGATTGCGAGACTGCAGGGTGCTTCTCGGGACTGCTGGGTGGTGTGCTGAAAGGTGATATATCAGGTGATGTTCGTCGAGACGAAGGAGCAAGATTGTTCGATCCAACATCTGGCCCAGGAGCGATGGACGGCTTCTTCGCAGGAATCTTCGGTTTTTCCGCTCGGTTTACTGGAGGAGGGACTGACGAGCTCTTTATGCTTGGTCGACCGCCTGAGTGGGTATCTATAGAACTATTGCCGTCATTTCTGACACCACTAGATTCGAAAAGTGGGGTTGTAGGCCGAGTTGAGGGACGTCTCAGACTTCCATATCCGGTGTTTGTCCTGTTCACGGCGGAGAATCCAAAATTGTACTGCTGAACTCTGTTTCTTGATGGAGATGTATGCTTCGGAGGTGAATCCACGGTTACGGTAGGTTGACGAGGTGGCGATGACTGGACGCTCATAGATATAGGTCGCGGCGAGCGGATTTTGGAGGTAATATCGCCCGTTTTCTGCGGACGTAGGAACGACCTGTTCGGTTTCGGGCGTTCTCCGGCAACCGAACCACTTATGGCCCATGGAGATTCAGGACGAGGTAGATCCAACGAAGCCCGGGTGAAAAAGGCATTATCAGCGACAGATGGCGATCTCAAAAACTGGCCTGATGTGTCTTGGGTTTCCGTCGCCTGTGATGGACCCTTGGTATGGGAGAGGTTCTCGAAATGGGAGAGCAAGGAGGAAACGGGACGCTGCACCACATTTAGTTAGAAAATTGGCCGAAATCATGTTCATGGCATAGAATGCGACTTACTATCGACGCCTTGTCCGTCTTGTTATCTTCGGCCTCAAACGCCATGGTTTGGGAGGGGCGTAAATTTAACGATTTGAGGAATTCGTAAGCCGGTTCATCTGCAAGTAGGCAGCAGGTTTCGACAAGAGAGGGAAAAGGCACAGAGACCGGTGAAAAGAAGGTAATCAAATGCTCTAGCAGCTGGTAGTAGATGTTCGATAGAAGTGTTCACCAGCATCTCCAATGAAAAGTGAAAATGCGCTTCGTCATCCAACCCAGTGGGAGGGACCTGGTAACTTTGAAGAAGCTAGTATGGCAAGGCAGGGCAGCTCAACGGATAACAGAGTTTCGCCGAGAAAATGTAGAGATGGACTTTCTGCCACGAGACTGAAGCTGTGCAACGTTTGTGAGAGGTGACTTTTGTGTATCGCGGTTGAGTGAACGAAGGTGAGAGGAAGAAAAGCGCGAGAGAGGAACAAGGCGCAGATGCACTTTACTAAGAATCGGCCTTGATCTGCAAACGTCACAACTTTCGGTCGCCAAAAACCCTAAATACCCTTAGCGCCGCTAACGAAACTGCAGGCTTGAGATCATATCGAGACCACTGAAGGTTGACCTTGAACCTACCAGAGACTGACTTTGGACTCTGTTTTTCTCTTGTTGGATCAGAGTTGCCCGAAACCTAGCAAAGAGTTCGACACGATGTGGTACGCCTCAACTTTCCGTTCCCCGAGTCAAAGAGAAGGTTGCTCATTCAGGTCGTTCTGGTTGTCAGCAAGCATATTTTGAATGCGCAGGTCGCTATTCGGTCACCATGCTGTCAGTTAGATTTGCTACTACTCCGCTTCACCTCGAACTCCCTGCATTAACAACACGCTGTAGGCCGAAAGTGGTTTGATTGCGCCGAATGCCATCGCGAAACAGCAGACCATGAACTTGCCCAATCCTGGGATTTGGTGAGAAGTTCTACAATCTTCGTTACACGGATACCGGAGACCTGAGAGAGAGCTGGCTGTTCTAACAAGCAAGTAGACATTTGCATGCAAGAAGTGTAAGAAATGTTTCCGAAAGGACGCTTCTGAATTCGACGAAAGGTATTTATTTGTATACACCGAATAACAAGGCGTGTTTGGTTAACTGGGGATTTTCACTAGCGACGAATATTGCCCGCACTGCGATAACCATTTCGTGCTGGACGCCCTCACCCCCAAGCAAGCACTAAAGGTCGAAGGAGAGGACGCAAGAATAGATTCAAGGTTCGAACTGGACACCGAAATCATCGTCAGACGGACACAACAACTAATATGGTACAAACACAGGTTCCTAAAGGACGACCGGATGAAGCAAGATGCCGAACGATCGATCTTCGACGTCAAGGACGCACCGAATCGTCTGGGCTAGTTCACATAACTGTGTTCTTTGGCGACGATGATGAACAAGACAAACGTTTATGGGTTTACGCAAACATTTTAACGACATAATGTTCTGATATAGATACGCCCGAGGTGGATGGGATAAATAATCATAACCAGATATTGAATTTCAACCAAGGCGTTCAAGACTTCTAACCACTTCTCGACTCCCAACGCTCAACGCTTAGCCCTCAGCTTAGTCCCCGCTACCTCTAGTCTGTATGGTTGCCGTTCCGGTTCCTGGACCCCGTCCGGTTTTCTTCTTAGCGGCTGCTTCTTCTTGCTTCTCTGCTTCTATGCTCTTCACGTAGGTTTCGATCTGGTCGCTAGGGAGGAGTTCCATAGGCTGTCCTGGGGCCATGATGGCAATTTCGATATTCTTGGCGCCGGTCTGGACAACTTCAAGAAGGGACTTGATGGTAAGCTGTACCGTAGCCTCTCGATCCATGTCCTCTTTGTGGTTTCGTTCAAGGAATTCCCTAACGGTCTTGCTCGATCGGCCGATGGCATTTGCTTTCCTGTAGATAATCATCAGCTCCGATAAAACACCTCTGTAACTTGTTCTGATCGCAATCCAAACGTACCATGCAGAATATATACCCGAAGGCTCGGTCTGGTAGAGCCGCGGGGTGTCGTCGCCATGGTCAAAGCCGACAACCAGCGTGCTAATTCCAAAAGGACGGACACCACCACTTTGCGTATATCGCTGTTGTACACCAGCAACGTACTTCGTAATGTATTCAATCGTTACCGGATCCTCCACCGTAAGTCTATGTGATTGAGCCTCAACTCTAGCCTTATCGATCAAAATTCTAGCGTCGGCGTTAAGTCCCGCAAAGGCAAGGCAAACGTGGTTATCGATCATGCCTATCTTCGAAGGTGTAATCCGAGTATCCTGGAGTTTCATGGCAGACCGTTTCTCGCATCCTAGCACAACGATATCTTTTCCTTTGACTCCGACGGCACATGTTCCTTTTGACAAGAAATCCTGGTTAGAATCGATCGTGACAACAGCACCTGGAAATCGCAGATCGGCGGTTAATACCTCTCTTGACAGCTTCCAACGCATATTCTACCTGAAACACGTGTCCATCGGGACTAGAAAGAAGGAATTAGATTTGTGTTTCTCGAAGCCAATAGACGCTGGACCTATACCTGAAGACTATAAGTAGATTCAGTTAGCAAGATCGCTTGAGGGTCTGGGTTAAGAGCTATCACGTACCAGAAAGAGCTCTGTCATATCCTGAAGCCATTCTGAATTATTAATGCGCGGGGACTATGATAGATCCAAGCCTTTGAAAGAGGATATCCAGTATAATTAGAACGTAGAAGCTCTTGTTGGTAAGTTGTCTTGTCGACTTGAAGGAATGGGTTGGGTTGGGTTGACGTGCGCTGCGGGTGCCTTGAAGCTCTGTTCGGGCTAGTGCTAAAAGCAGCGAGCAAACAAACCTGCCGCTCCGTCATACTCACCACACGCCGCCAACCACATATCACGCCCACCGCTACAAACAGCATCTATCATGAAGATATCATGATAATTTGTATCAGATATATACTATATACCAATGTTATGCTCGGGTTATTAGAAACTGTATTATGCAAAGCCCAGACCAAACCAAGGCATACCGCCGCTGCTGCTGGAAACAGCTTTCAATATATCCATTGGCAGCAAAAGGTACAAAAGAATCTAGCTTGGAAAACTTGGGAAATAAGGATCTCATCCGTTCATTTTATGTGAGGAATATCTCGAAAGCCATCGCGGAGCCACAAAGGCGACCTTTCCAGCAAGCACATGTTTATACGCACTGTTATTTCACATATCGCCGAAGATAGCAACCACTCTATTAACCAAAAGCATACCCCCATGATACGTAGTGCCACGTCGAGGTATACTATCAAGCTTGTTTCCACCGTCTTCATGAGTTTATTAAGCGAGTGGCCTTGCCTACGCTTGACGCCCATTTGATACTCCATTTCTAGATGTCGCTAGTACCTTGCAATTCCTGTAGATACCGAACAAACTTCTCACTTTGTAGGATGTTAGTGAAGCCCATACTACACAAATCTATGTTTGACTTACCCAGTGTCCATCATCCATTCATGCTCAACATGAATTCTTGTCTTAGTTACCATCCAATCTGCAACGTCCCTCTGGGTTCTGTATGACAGAGCATCATTACTCTGGGCGTTGTTACATCGACGTCCACATCTTTCTCGGTGGCCTTCATGCTCAGGAATAACCCGTGGGCATATATAAATATTCTCATCTGTGGTGAAGAGCGGTCTCACTTTGTAGTTCGTAATATCGCCCTCCTTCAAGATAACAGAGGGGATATCCCCATGTTTTTTGCCCATTTCATAAGCTTGAATGACACACTTGGTGTAACATCTATTCTCGAGCCATGTGATAAGATGGCGACACTGGAAATATCTGGCCTCCTGGAGTATTTTGAAGTAGAGGAAATGATCGTGGCCCTTGTCCGGATCGAATAGGAGAGGGAAGACACCCCGACGAATATAGGTGATAACATGTTCAAAGGCATCTCCATCGCCATCGAGAAAGATGGAGCCGTCATCTTGTTTCTTGACTAGCCAGTTGCCGGAGAACAAGGCCTCGAAGTACTGGCTCCTCTCCACCAATATTTCGATCGATGCGGTGAAGCGACGATCGCCCACTTGGAGAACGACTTGTTTGCTTTCGGTTGACATGATTTTCGAATTCACCTGGCTGATATGTAGTTGAAATCTAGGGGTATAAGCACCGATAGGCCAGCATTTAAGGCAGAGCCTTGCAAGATCGCGTTGAGGAATGGCCAACAGGGAATACTGTGAAAGGGAAATGTACGAAAGCCTTTCAGCGCCCCCGCAAATGCCTGCATAGATCTGTTTAACCCTGTGAGGATCCTAGATCTCTTCTATCATTGGCCGCATGTTAGACCGGATAGTGCTATAAATCTCCAGAGCTACAAATCTTCTGCAGGAAAGGAACTATTAGTATAGAAATCGTGCTTCATTTAGAGATGCAGATGCGGATCGAGTCCGCAGGTTAAAGGGACAAACCTATGTTTATGGGTGCCTCATAGGCCTGCATTATTTCCCATCTCCATTATAGTGTAGTTCTATCCGGACAAAGTTGACTTTAATAAATAGAATCTGCAGAACTGAGCCAGATATTTGTTTGGAACATATCAGTTAGAAGTAAATAATCCCTTTAATCCCTCGCCTCAGGCATTGCCCCCAAAAGTACAACATCATGTGGCACCATCTGCTCTGTAGCTTGAATGAATCGTACCCCGGGCACAAAGATATTCTAGGCTGAAAAGGAATTCAAGCCTTTAAACTGATAGGAAAGGTTAGATGGTAGCTTGGACTGTACCTGTTTCTCGAAAAAGCTGGGCACTTCCCTATCTCCCCTGGCACCATCTTCCCAATACGAGACCCTCCTCACCTTCTAACGACATAGTAGGCAGCTCCGTCGTTGGAACATTGATCTTCCTCTGTAATTCAAACGTCAAAGTTCTGATTCAGTACGGTCTGTACACAAACAGTCTTTCGGTGGCTCAAGATGATCAAGACAGGTTCCGAGTTAGTCTCGACTTGGGTGGTGCTGATGGAGGATATATCAAGGAAAGTAATGGGAAAGATGGGTTTGGCGGCGGAATAATGAATCTTTATGTGCAAGATATTGAGCATGAAACAGTGCAATCACTTTTGTTAAATGGTAATTAATCACATCCTAGTTTTTGTACCCGGTCAACATCATGTGCTAATTGTATGTTGGCAGTCTCTGGAGGAAACGGCTTTACCCCCAAGAATGTCATTGATGCAAAGAAAGGAGTCAATTAACCTCCTCGATCCAGGAGCGGCCAAATTGCAACTGGCAGCAGGAGAGCTAGCCAGAATGGTTGACGAATTCCAGAGCGCTCTGCCTCCTGATCTGTTGAAGAGCTCAAGACGTAGCTGGATGGTTACGTCGGTGAGTTCTTATTTCCCCGCAGTCAGAATGATGCAGACTCCAACACCATCTAGCCGTTGTTTTGAGGCGCAACGACTCTGTGATCCGTTATAATGCAGCTGTATCCCTGAAATCCAGGTCGGATTTCAACACTGCCAAATATCGGCTCAATGCGTCAGCCTGTCGTTCAATCAAAGAAAGCGAACAGCAAGGAGAGGTTCTGTTTGTCCAGATTAACCCCCCAAACAAGACTAGCGTCAATGATGAACCCATTTCGGGGCATGTTGGATATGCAATTTACCAGCGTGCGCTGTTTTCTGCCTGGAGCGAGGACAGGCAATGGCCTGCTCCACATGACCTTGACTCACATGGGCGAGGTGGCTCTGGTCAGTCCCAGATGGAAGCAGATTCAATTCTTGCATAGCACTGTTCCGGTAGACTTCGTATACCAGCTCTCGACTGGTCGGTACAATATCCCGGGGAACGAGACGGTATCATTGGAAATCAAGACGATGAATACAGTTTAGTTGGTCCATTTACCACCTGGAAGATCGGTATCAGCATAGAATACAACCCTGGATTGGATCTATTAAGCGTTGCTGATGCGTGTATGGATTTTAAAAGGGTGTTTCGACATATGGAACGAGAGAGAGATAGGGATAATTTATCTGATCCGCACATTAGGCCCGAGAAGATTAGTCAGATTTAGAGAACCACCACAATTACACGCGAATATTATTCCCAAAGTATTTCAATATTGGTCAATAGACAGGTTAGGAGTGTGGAAGGTAGGGCCTAGCAGGATGAGTTGGTTCTATCTATCTAGCTAGGTAGTAAGATGCGGGAAGAATATACAGATTACAGAGATATGCAGAGGGATGGGACTGAAACCTCTTATATACAGTCTCTAAAAACACACAGACGCGCCGAAAGCAGCTGCCATGATATAAAACTCCAATGAGCTATAAATCCAAAAAGATTGTTCTAGATATATAGCATCATTCGACCCCACAGTCGCGCTACAAAAACTTGAGCTCCTCTTCGCGCCTCATTTTTTTTCCCTTCACAATTTGTGGATCGTGTTTACAGTTCGGAGATAGCGCCGAGGATGGGTCAGGGTCGCAGAGGGTGGATTGCGGCACGCCATTCTATACAAAAAGTGGCGGGAATATAAAGGACGACATCATCCCCTTGTTTGACCCAGTTTACAATGACCAGTGACCATAGCAATCCTTTCACGATATACCCATTGAACAATAGTTAGCAGCTTCTCATCATCAACATGGCAAGCAAAACAACATTCACTTTAAACTCAGGATACAAGATCCCCGCTGTTGGGCTAGGAACCTGGGTAAGTGTGGCCCCAAGGAAAGACCCATTACATTGAAGACATGAGCTAAATTTTTTATATTGTTTTCAGCAATCAAAACCACATGAAGTAAAAAATGCAGTGGAGGTAGCACTCAAGGCAGGCTATCGACATATCGACGGCGCTGCCATCTACGGAAATGAAGTTGAGGTTGGCAGAGGTATTGCAGCCTCAGGAGTACCGCGAGAAGAGATATTCTTGACTTCAAAGCTGTGGAATACCCGGCATCGTGCAGAGGATGTTGAAAAAGCGCTCGATAAAACACTCAACGAGTTAGGAGTTGAATACCTGGATCTGTATCTGATGCACTGGCCCGTGGCCTTCGCTTCTGGATTGTTTCCCTTCCCCAGAGACGAGAAAACAGGGATATTCCAGCTAGATAATGAGGTTACGTTGAAAGAAACCTGGCAGGCTATGGAAGCTCTGGTGAAAACTGGCAAAGTGAGAAGTATTGGAGTCAGCAACTTCACCAAGGAGAAGGTCGAAGAGATTCTGTCCTTGTACGTCCCTCCAAGGCGCCTTCTATTGAAAACTAGCTAACCCCTACAAAGTGCCGAAATCACACCAGCAGTCAATCAGATTGAGGCACACCCGTTCCTACAACAACCGGAACTCAAGAAGTATCTCGATGAGAAGAACATTTTCATAGAAGCGTACAGCCCCCTAGGGAATAACACATCAGGCAAGCCACGGTAAGCATCGAGTCTCCCATTATTTGCTCGCAATTTTCTAACCTGATTGCCAGAGTTTTGGACAATGAAGTCGTCAATAACCTCGGGAAGGAGTATGGTGTGAGCCCCGCGCGCATTCTTATTGCCTGGGCTGTCCAAAGAGGCACAATAGTTTTACCCAAGAGCGTGACTCCTGAGAGGATCGTTGATAACTTCAAGGGTAAGTATTTTTTTTTGTAAATTCGCTCATTAGGCTGATATACTAATGAGCTATTTGTACAGACTTTGAACTCCCTGATTCAGCAGTAGAACAGTTGAATGCTTTAGAGCGCCATGGTCGGGGAGGTCAGCCTCTTCATTGGGGTGTAGACATTTTCGGAGAGGCAGGAGAAGAGTTTGTGAAGGAACGGGCCAGAAAGGATGGAGAAGAATATCTGGCACGCCTCGCCAAATAACTCTGTTGAACGTCTTTAGATTCGCTGAGAAGGCCGTACAACTTGCCAGATCATTATTGTGACAAACCATTGGAATTCTTCGTTGTACAAATTCTTATCAATATTTCGAGTGCGTGGAGAGATGAGTGTGGGGAAGCGTGGAGCTAAGTCGACAGCACGCAATCGTCGGCGTCTAGCCGAAGAACTGCCGAGTCCCTTAATAGTAGACACTTAAGTGTCACGAAAAAACGACTCTAATGAATATAAATACTTTTAGTCAGTTTGTTCGTGTGATTCGTTCCTGAAAATATATTTGTTCACCTTGGTCTACTTAATATATACCCTTTTATACCTGCTTATACCTGTTCAATCATGGTGTTCCATCCCCCTAGCTGGGCTCCTACGATACCTCTAGAATCAATTCCAGATTCGATACCAGTTTGCGATTTTCTCTTGAATGAAGAGCATGGTCGCGCGCCATATTCTACCTCCAAAAGTCCCTTTGTCTGGGGAGGAGTTGGAGGCGGATTTTCTGCTACTGAGGTTCGCCAGCGCGTAGATTATCTAGCCCGAAGCCTTGCACATGAACTAGGATGGCATCCAAACCAAGGCACGGAATGGGACAAGACAGTCAACATATTCTCAGTTAATACGGTATGAGGCCATCAATACCATATCCATCGCCCATGGTAGGCTCTCGTGAGAACAATAAGACGCCGTTGCTAATTTAATTGCAGATCGATTTCCTTCCTCTTGGTTGGGCTGTCCACCGACTGTCTGGTGTAGCGTCGTTATCAAACGCCGCATGCTCAGCGGATGAACTCACACATCAGCTCAGGGCCTCTAAGGTCTCAGCAATCTTCACTTGTATACCTTTATTGGAGACAGCTTTGAAAGCCGCGTCGAACTGTGGAATACCACGGTCTCGTGTGTATTTGCTGGATATTCCCGGTGATAAAGGGAACAGCGCGTTCACAACAGTCAATCAACTTATCGCAAAAGGCTCCAAGCTTGGTGAACTTGAGCAGCTAAGATGGGATAAAGGACAAGGCGCTCGTCAATGTGCCTATCTGTGCTTCTCGAGCGGCACCTCGGGCTTACCGGTATGTCGAGAAGCATTTTTTATACGATTGTATAATTGCTAATGTCCAATTGCAGAAAGGAGTGACAGTCTCTCATGTAAACATGATTTCCGAAGTTCTACTGTTTAAACTGTATGAGAGCCATACTCGGACAGAAGACCAGAGGGATACTGTTCTCGGGCTCCTGCCGTATAGTCACATCTACGGTCTTTCGGTATTCAATGCCGCAGTTTACAGAGGAGAATCCATCGCTGTCCTTCCCAAGTTTGAACTCGAGGCTTTCCTACGAGCAATTCAAATAAACCAAATAAATAGGCTCTACGTGGTTAGTGAACCATTAAAATCCACTATACACCTTCTGATGGGGGAAAACTAACCGGTCGAAACCATAGGTTCCTCCAATTATAGTGACGATGTTGAAGAACGAGGGCCTCATGAAAAAGTATGATTTGAGCAGTGTACGCGAAGTTATGACTGGTGCTGCTCCATTGGGCCTCGAGACTGCTGAAGAGCTTTCTAGATCACACCCTACTTGGTCTATACTTCAGGCCTACGGTAGATACCCCCCCTAGCTCGATACATGGATATTCTTCGGTGCTAATCAACTCCGTAGGGCTTACCGAAACTACGGCAGTAGCTACACAGACTAGCCCGCATGATGTGCTTTTTGGCTCCTCTGGATGTCTCCTACCCTTACTTCAGGCGCGCCTAGTCTCTACGGAAGGGGTTGAAATCACAGCATACGGCACTCCCGGAGAACTCTTGCTGAAAGGCCCGACTATCGTGCCGGGATACCTCAATAATGAGGCTGCAAATAAAGAGACTTTCCAAGATGGTTGGCTCCGTACGGGAGATGAAGCTATTATTAAAAAGAGTCCAAAGGGAGAAGAGCATATTTTCATCGTCGATAGGATAAAGGAACTTATCAAAGTCAAGGTATGGATCGCTGACTTCCTCGGTATTTTTCTCTTCGCTCACTGTTGCTAATCTCCACTGATCTTAGGCTTTCCAAGTCGCACCCGCAGAACTAGAAGCTCATATATTGACACACCCAGGCGTTGCGGATACTGCCGTTATTGGAGTGGATGATGATGCCTCTGGCGAGGTACCGAAAGCCTTCGTTGTCAGGGCATCTGGGGTGGCTATGAGCGATCAAGAGTTGACCCGTGATATCCAGGAGCATGTTAAAGCTAACAAAGCCCATTACAAGTGGCTTAATGGGGGAGTCGAGTTCTTAGACATAATACCGAAAAGTCCTAGCGGGAAGATATTAAGGAGGCATCTAAGGGATAGGGAGCGAGCGTTGAGGAGGCGGAAAGCATCAAAAATATGATGTTTCGTTGGCGTATTTCGAGGCGCACAAGTGACATAGACTGCTTTCTTTATTACTCTGTATCATATCATTTCGCAGAATCTGCCGCATATATTAGCTGAAGCGTTGTGAAGCCTTGCCGAAAAGCGGCGTTGGGGAGAATTTTTGGGGCCGATCACGGGACTTTGAGTTTTTGCCGGGGGAATGACACAAGTCCCGAAAACGGGCTCCAAAAAGTTTTTGGGATCCTGATGCGCTTTCACGCCTTCAATTGAAGCTTCTTGTCTTGGTTTCGAGGCTTTTATATCTTATATTTTTAAGGGAGTAGTGAGATTCTCTCCACACCTGTATCCCGCCAATTTACGACGACCTGATGGCGTCGTCTAGATCTGTATCTCGCGTAATTCAGCGCGTTGGGACGGCAAACCGCCGAAGCCAACTATCTCAACGATACATTTCTCGAGCTTTCTCAAGACCCCTTAGTTATTCACTCGCTTTATCGCATCCCGAAACTGTTCCGACCCCCGCCAAGCAGCAGAAGTTTACTACAGATGCGTATCCAACGTTGAAGAGGAATGCGGCATTCTCAGAATTGACCGCTGAACATGTGAAGCACTTTCAGAGCATTCTCGGTTCCGAGTCCGCTGTTATTGACGGCGTTACGTCCGATAGGGCAGACGATATAGAACCCTTTAATGGGGATTGGATGAAGAAGTATCGCGGTCACACACGTCTCGTCCTCAAGCCGCGAACCACGGAAGAAGTCAGCCAAGTGCTACAATACTGCAATGCCAACAAGCTTGCCGTGGTCCCTCAGGGTGGAAATACAGGGTTGGTGGGTGGCTCTGTACCTGTGTTCGACGAGATAGTCGTCAACCTGTCGAGGATGAATAACATTCGCTCCTTTGATGAGAATTCTGGTGTTTTGGTCGCCGATGCTGGTGTGATCTTGGAGGTTGCAGATACATACTTGGCGGAGAGAAGTCATATCTTTCCGTTGGATTTGGGTGCCAAGGGCTCTTGCCAACTTGGGGGCAACGTAGCCACAAATGCGGGTGGCTTGCGATTGCTTCGATATGGAAGCTTGCATGGAAATGTTCTTGGTATTGAAGCCGTTCTCCCTGATGGGACTATAGTCGAGGACTTGTCGGCTCTTAGAAAGAATAATACGGGCTATGATCTCAAACAGCTATTTATTGGTGGTGAAGGGACAATCGGTATCATTACGGGGGTATCAGTCATTTGCCCACAGCGCCCTAAAGCTGTTAACGTTGCGCTTTTCGGTGTAGAGAGCTTTGAACAGCTTCGAAAGGCCTTCCTTGAGGCCAAAGGCCAGCTGTCGGAAATTCTCTCCGCGTTTGAACTGATGGATGGCCGAAGCCAAGATATGGTTCACAAAGTGACGGGCCTGAAACGTCCTCTTGAAGGATCCTATCCTTTCTACTGCCTGGTAGAAACAAGCGGCTCAAACAGTGAGCATGACAGTGCCAAGCTCGAGGCTTTCTTAGAGCATGTCATGGGCGAAGAGATCGTTGCAGACGGTGTTCTCGCCCAAGATGAGACTCAAGCTCAATCCCTATGGCGCTGGCGTGAGGGTATCACCGAGGCCCTGAGCCATCTCGGTGGCACCTACAAATACGACGTTTCGATTCCCCTTGCAGAACTCTATCAATTGGTTGATGACACGAGGGACCGGCTAACGAAGGCGGGGCTGGTAGGTGATGATGAGAGTTACCCGGTCCGTGAAGTACTGGGATATGGACATATGGGTGATTCGAACCTGCACCTTAACGTTGCGGTGCGTCGATACGACAAAGAAGTGGAAAAGATGATAGAGCCATGGGTTTATGAATGGATTGAGAAGCGCAATGGAAGTATTAGCGCAGAGCATGGGCTGGGAATAGCAAAGAAGGAGTTCCTCAAATATAGCCGGAACGAAACCATGATCAAGCTCATGAAGCAGTTGAAGAACGTCTATGACCCGGTGAGTAGCATTCCTGAAGAAGTTCATATACCGTCCCCTAAAACTGACAACGTTTGTTTCCTCAGAACGGAATTATGAACCCATATAAATATATCTAAGCAATAAACCGTGGATCTGTTTGATTTAACGCGAATAGACGGCTTGTTGAGCGGCCTCGAGACACAACGAATACACGCGAAGTATGCAGCCTGGACGCAGTACTACTTCGTTGTATATAGTTCTAGCAATACCCCTAAATAATTTTTTGACTATTAAATGCTGTTTGTTACTGATTCTCTTCTACGTAATGTGCATGGAAAGAGAATGGTTTAACCAGCAGCTCTAAACAGAAACCAGAAGATGATACTATGTCACGTGTAAAAGTCGAGGATGCGATGCATTAGCGCCGGCTGTTGCCATGGACGACCGCATGTTGATTTCTGTCGGACAGCTGCCTCTCGACCTCCATAATTGTTCGCGATACCCGTGGAACCCTGTCATGCATGAGGATCCCAAATACTTGAGGTGACAGCTGCACTTGTTACTATCCCAACGACAAAATATCCTCGCTTTTCGAGTCGCCTTCCTCCCTCCCTACTACTCCCAAGCGACCTTCTGACCCCCTCGTCAACAAACCAGAAGTAAACAACTTTGCGACAATGGCGGATGAAAGTGCATTAGCAAACGAGTATCAGATGCTCGAGGAGCTTGGAAGTAAGTATCGACAAAAATAACATTTTATCATGGAATTTGCCTTGACACCCTTTTTTCAACAACAGGTGGAAGTTTTGGCACTGTTTATAAAGCAATTGAAAAGGCGACTGGCGAGATAGTGGCGATCAAACATGTGAGATATCATGGCTCCTCTGGCTTTACAGCTGGCTTACACCACTCTTAGATTGACCTTGAATCCAGCGAAGACGATATTCAAGAAATTCAACAAGAAATCTCCGTTCTAGCGACCTGCGCGAGCCCTTATGTCACCCAATACAAGACCAGTTTCCTCCGCGGCTATAAGTTATGGATTGTAATGGAATTCCTCGGGGGAGGCTCCTGTCTCGATTTGGTAAAACACACCCCTTGGTGCACGATATTTTCAGCTTTGCCTCTGACACCAGATATCACCTCCTAGCTCAAACCCGGAGTATTCAATGAAGCGCATATAGCAATCGTCTGCCAGCAGTTACTGTTAGGCTTAGACTATCTACACCAAGAAGGAAAGATACATCGAGATATCAAGGCCGCGAACGTTCTCCTATCACAAACAGGGAAAGTCAAACTAGCCGATTTCGGTGTCGCAGCGCAGCTTACAAACATAAAATCACAACGAAATACTTTCGTCGGTACACCCTTTTGGATGGCGCCTGAAGTTATTCAGCAAGCAGGCTATGATTATAAGGCGGATGTTTGGTCTCTTGGAATTACAGCTATGGAAATGGTCAACGGGGAACCACCGCATGCAAGCACACACCCCATGAAAGTGCTCTTTCTGATACCAAAGTCACCTGCTCCAAGACTTGAAGGGAACAACTACAGTTCACATTTTAAAGACTTCATTGCTCAATGCCTCATAAAGGACCCGGACGAACGGCCGACTGCAAAAGAACTACTTAGGCATAAATTTATTCGGAATGCTGGTAAGACTGAAGCATTACAAGAACTTATACATCGACGGCAGGAATGGGAGGCAGGTAAAGGCACATCCGATAATGTCAAATATTACGCGGAATCTATGTATGATACTGTATATCCCCCACCATTTGAACGCTATCTAACAATCGGACAGGAACACAATGACGAACAATATCGACGATGACGCCTGGGTGTTCGATACTGTCAAACCCGGCACAATTCTCTCTCATAATATGCAGAGGCGAGCGAAAGAAATCACGCTTATCGGCGATGATATCGACGAATCGGCAGAACGCATGGAAAAACTTGACATTGGGACTACTCCGCCATCCCAAAAGCCGATTGCAAACTCAACTGTTCGACGGACATCTGCATCAATAGATCAATCTCCTTCTGTCAGGCGATCTACCCGAAAACGAAAGTCTAGCGGAATGAAACAGCCTCTCGGGGTCGATATGACTTTCGGCAACAGCCCCTCAACTGTGAGACAATTCCGACGAGTCTCTGATCGTCAGCAGAGTCCAACCAGCGATTGTGCCGGGACTCCTTCAAAGACTGATGAAAACTGTGCGCCTTCCACGGTTTTCTCGGAAGCAAGTACCAAAGAAGCTCTTTTGGGAAGGAGAATGTATAGCGTTGGAATTGGACTATCTTGTCAGGAGGTATTATCCAATACTTGCGATCAAGAAAAGAGA
Organism: Arthroderma sp. MBC 929; assembly: GCA_030789285.1. Taxonomy (NCBI): domain Eukaryota; kingdom Fungi; phylum Ascomycota; class Eurotiomycetes; order Onygenales; family Arthrodermataceae; genus Arthroderma; species Arthroderma sp. MBC 929. Next base: position 8,111 of record JARJUX010000032.1, on the reverse strand, counting down.
GAGGCAATCTCTCGACTCGCCGAGGCTTGGAGCGACCTTGAAATGACCGACCCAGAGGGGCTATACCATATCATCAAGTCCTCTTATGAGAAGCTTCAAACGTAAGACAGCCCATTCCCTGACTCTGAAAAAGGGTCAACCGTAGCTAACAGCACAAATGCTTAATAGTGACTCAAAAATTGCCGGCGTTTTGCGCAAACCAGCTGTGGAATCATCATCTCCCCAGAGACCAAAGCTGGTTCTTGCTCAGAATAACCCTCATCTTAAGAGCCATCGACGGCGCCAGTCTGCGCAAGTTCAGCCTGACCAAAACTGGCAAGCCGCTAACCCCAAACTGCCAGGGCAAAGCGTGTTTGGTATGGAGCATACAAAGCAGCTTGCCGACGTGCTATACACGCGCTGGACAGATGGTCTACGAAACCGATGGCCTGCGTCATAGCCCTTCGAAATCCCACCACAGGCCATCTGATAGACTTGTATCGAACGATCCCTCGATTTCGTGTACATTATAATTTTTGCGCCTACATCGGTATCTATGCCGCTCAAAATACTTTTTTGAGATCTCTTTCGGTTTTGTACAATCCCATGTTCCGGTACCATCTTTTTTGTCTTTCTGAAAATACTTGTGCCAGCTCTTCCTTGCAGCTTTTTGTTTGACCCGAGGTTCCACTTGCGAGCGACTCTGGAGCTTTTGGCGTTTTGTGGCGGGTCTTTGAGTCTGTTGATGATCTAAGTTTTGCATGTTGACACCGTGGATAGCCTCCCGGTATAAATTTCTCTTGAATGTGGACAAAAGGCGTCTGATGTTGAATATTTGGACAGTAAAAGAACATTCTGGAGTATTCGTGTTTAATTGTTTAACCTTTTCTGATATTTCTAATTGAAGGTACATCCATGTTCTTTCGTGGGTTTCCACCATCTCCAAGAGCCGAAGACTGGTTGAGCTTCACGGAAATCGCCGCATATCCCGAGAGCTCGGCTTGGAGATTTTTGACTAGCGCAATCGAGCAGCGGGAAGCGTCGGGGTAGATGAAAGAGGCAATGGATCCATTCTTTGTCAATCGTAGGGCGCAGTATACACTTATTTAAATATAACACTGTTGTTTGGTTCTACAGCTTTGCTCACCTTTCAAACTCTCGTTTTAAAAATCCCATTCTTGCTTGCTGTCTACGAAATCACGATGCCTTACGAAATTACTACAAAGCTGGGGGAGCCCGACTCGGCGGAGCTCGCGAGAGTGAAAATGGCTGCGTTTGAAAATACCAGCTCCGGCAGGCTCAGATTTGCTTATAACAAGCATTACGACCTGATTGAAAAATGGGCGACGGACGTCGAAATGTTGGAATTTGCAAGCAATCGAAGACAAAGGGTAGTCGCGATTGTCGACACGGAGAATAGAACAGAAACCGGAGCCAGGAAGATTTTAGCTATGGCGAAATGGCTGGCTCCTACCAAGGCCATCGCTCCAATTGCGGCTGGTTCGCAGAGCGATGAGAAGCTGAAGGAAGCCGAAAGAGACCTGAAACAACTTTTGAATGATCCCGAGCGTCTCCCGCCGGGAACTAATATGAAGCTGTCGACAGACTTCCGTGCAAGTCTGGTGGAAGGAAAGAGCAAATATTTTGATGAAGAAAAAGATTGGTGTATGTGTTTTTCCTTCCAAGGTGTTTTCCCTCTGGATTCAGCGTGAGGCCCTGTTCTGCGCTGACTTTTATCTAATCCATGGAAACATGGAATCGACCATAACGGCTAGACCTTGATGTACTGTGCACTGATCCCAAGTTCGTGGGACAAGGACATGCGACACGGTTGGTGAGATGGGGAATGGAGCAGGCAGACGCTGCGAATGCCAGGATATATCTAGAAGCAACCCCGGAGGGAGCAGTGATATATAAACGGTATGGATGGAAGACGCTTGAGCAGATAGGCTGGAAGACCGCCGACTACGACATCGACGATGCGGGCGACGACAACTCGGGGATAATCAAGATGTTCTTGATGATGAGAGAGCCAGCAACGGCGAACTGAAAGAAAGATCGGCTCAAGCCTAGACCGTTTCCGGCGCCGAGCCCCAGCGCGGTCACGGGACCACGCTCGAGTCTCCGCCGCTCCTCGCATTACGAATTCTTTAATCTCCCCTGACGAGCAATCCTGATAGACAAGTTTCGTTTTCTTTAAACCGTTTTCTTTTTTTTTCATGTACATAGCAATTGCGGTGACAAACTACGGGTGATGGCCCATGTTTCATGGTATGAATGATTTCATCCGACCTAAAAGTATATGCATACTCCTGAAGTGGTAATCCTCATCCCCGAACCATGGACGACCAGAACCCTATCAATCCCATTCCTCTTGAGCAGGAGGCTTCATCGTCAGGCTCGTCGTCATGTTTCGACACTCCGCAACAGAAACAGCGCGCCTCGCTGCCTGCACGACCAAATGTTGCCGCAAGACACTCGAAACGGCTAACTCTCAACTTCCCTATCAACGTTCCGCAACCTGTATCGAAAGAAGTGACATCCTCAGAGCAGGAATCTCCCGCTCAAGACACGATGTCCCCCCTCGCCCGCTCCTCTAGGATGTCATCTCCTAGTCGAATGTCAGCTGCGGCTGAAGCAGTACTGGATATTGCAGACGACGATGGGTCCGAATTCCTGACCGCTCTCGCTGCGCAGGAAAGAAAGGTGCTGGAGTTGAGGGAGGAGCTGCACAGGGCAGAGTCAGATCTTCAGACCTTGAAAACACAATGGGAGCTGCATGAAAAGGGGAGGAAGAAGACAGAAATCGTACACCAAGCCGAAACGATGAAACCGATAAGACAGTCTCATGGATCTCTGTCGAGCCGAACTAGTGTCGATGAGACCGCCGGTAAACCTCGTCCGGCTGATTCGCCGAGAACCTCAATCCATGGCGGTATTACCCGAGGCCTAGAACGAAGGAATAGTGCAAGGCACTCTATATCTCAGTCTATCAGTGTCAACGGAGCAAGCCAGAACTCGAGGGGGAGAACTGTCTTTCAAGGTTCTCACACTCGGACCTTGTCTCTGTTGTCTTCTTCTGGGTTAGGAACTCCTGCGAGCCCGTCGTTCCCTCAACCTTCCGATGTAAACGACGCTAGGAACGCAACGAACGGACGAGTATCTAGACACCCTCGATCGGCTACCCTTCCCTCATTGGATCGGGATGGAAACGACAATTTCCAACCTCCCTATAACCCGCTGAAAGCTAGGATACAAGATAATAAAACGGCGTGGCGGAGGTCTTTACCACCTATACCGCAGGATGCCACCGCGGATGTGCTCATGCGTACTGGAAAACAGATGGCCACCGATTTCAAAGACGGTTTATGGACCTTCCTGGAAGACATCCGCCAGGCCACTGTAGGTGAAGAAGGCATCAACGGGACTGGATCAAGGTCAGTCCAAGCTCAGCATCTCAATTCCCAGGGGACCGGAACCTCACTCAACCGCGAACGGTCGACAGGATCTCGGAACAGTCGATCAACAGGTTCAAATTCCATCATGGCAACAAGGCCTGGCAAAAGTGCAGCTGCTCCCGATATATCTTTCTGGAACGAGTTTGGAATTGATGCTCCGGATCCAGCCTCGGAAAGCAAAAATACAACCAAGAGCAAAGAGGCCAATCACAATACCAAGTCAGAAACAGACCTTTTGGATATTGACGATAACTGGGACGTATGGGATTCCCCTCAGCCGGTGAAAACCCACACGCCTTCGTCCAGCAGCTCAACCTTTCCATCGAAACGGGACCAATCCCCAGGTACCAACGCCAGCAGCCCCCGAACAAGTGCAAGGTCAGTAACCCACGGCCCTTCTAACTCGTTAAACCTGGGACCCTTTGGCTGATACCCCCCCTAGCCTCACGGACTTTAAAGTGGCCCAAAGCGAGACAGAGGGTGAGGACAATGGCCGTCCGGAGAGTATCCCGTGGCCTGCGATATCGAACCTTCACCCATCCAAGCTGACACGCACTGCTTCTAATCTCATGGCTGAGTGGGAACGCAGTTTGTCTCCAAACAACGGAGAGGAGTCGTCTGCGCCGAACAAATCGGTTAAGGATGATTAAATCCACCTCTACTCCCCGGCTGTTATCTGTACGCCTTTGCCGCTACTCTATCTTTGGTCTTATTTACTTGATACCCCATTCTATGTACAACTTTGTCACGGCTCCAACTTAGCACTTTATGAACCCATGTGGACTTTAGATTACTTCTCTGCTGGACAGCGCAGGAATACAAAATCATATGATACAATCTGATGATGGCCATGTTCTCGAATTTATGATGTATTTTAGAAAAGATTTTTCCTTGGTCTCGTTATTAGCCTGATTCCTTTCTCTTACCACCATAGGCCCCTGCATCCCATCTGCCTCGGCTCCACGGAGTATATTTTCTTTGTTTAACGAATCCTTTTTGTTGATTTCTACGTCCCTGGTTTCAGACTTGAGCATAATAAACTATCATCTTTTTTTGCCATTCTTCCAAACATCTGCTCCAAAATGTAGCCGTTGTACAAGCCAAAGGTTCATGCCAAGACTTGGGGATGTGCGCTTATGGCTTTCTTGGACGGCCGTATCGAAATTTTTTGTTTTTCGTTCTGTTTGTCCGCGAGAGCGACGACTGAACTCGATAGCGATTTCCAGCATTGTATTATAGTCTAATGCATCTTTTTTAAATCTATCAAACAATCTTCCTAATACATCTCCCTCCCTCCTTTTAAATTCTCTCCCGCTCCCCTTTTATCCCGAATTACAACCAGTGGCCGGTCCATTCAACTCATTCCTCCTACTGAACACCAAGAATTCTCCTTCCCTAGACACCGAATCAGCAGAAAGGCACATACATATCTCTTCTCGTTGCAATCATGTCTTTTCCCGGGATGGGAGCTGGAACTGGTGCCGGCGCTGCCGCTGCTGGCATGCAGCCTGGAGGTCTTCCCAATGCCGCGACAGCAGGAATGAACGATCAAGAAGCAGCCATGGTTAAAGCGGTTAGTGCTGACCTTCTTTTATTTCCATCCTACTTCTTCTCGATAGTGGAGCTAATATGTGCGTATCTAGATGCAAACGGCAATGGAGTCATGTCCAGTTAAAACGGTCATGGCTGGTGGTATGGGATTTGTTCTTGGAGGAGCCTTCGGTTTGTTCATGAGCAGTGTATGTTTTACTCTGGTATCCTTCCATTACTCTCAGTTGGAAAGTTACTTATGTCTGGACGCACGGGTTAGATGTCCTACGATACACCCCTCACCGCACAAGGACGAGAAATATCGAGTCTACCGGTCCGCGAACAACTTCGACGAGGCTTCAAAGACATGGGTACCCGATCGTACAGCAGTGCCAAAAACTTCGCGGTCGTCGGAGCCCTATTTAGCGGAACGGAATGCTGTATCGAAGCGCTACGTGCTAAGAACGATCTCGTCAACGGTGCCGCGGCGGGTTGTATGACTGGTGGAATACTGGGTGCGAGAGCCGGTCCACAGGCTGCTCTGTTAGGCTGTGCCGGTTTTGCTGCATTCAGTACGGCGATCGATGTGTATATGCGACAGCCATCTGATTAAAATCACGGACAGATGCGTATCCTCAGCTCTTCGTGGTCTCCCCCGGACCGATTTTCGAAAATTTTTACCTTGTATATTATCTTGCAAGAGTTGGATAGATGGTTTTGGATTGAGTTGAAAAAAAGAAAGAAAGATATGGCGTTGATTTGGGAGTTTGGAGACAAACGGGATTTTTGATATTTTTTGCTCCCGTCTCTCTATTTCCTAGGGATATCTACATGGGTGCATCTGGATGGCGTTTTATTCTTCCTACAGCTCTAGTATGGAGGAAGGGGATAGTTATGATATTTTATCTAAGCGGTATATAGACCGGTTATTGTACATTATTAATACGAGATTTTCTCCCCGTTCAACATGAACAAGAGCATGAGCATGAAACCAATATATATATCCACCCGAGATGATATTGTCCGCGTTAGAACGGTAGGCCGACGGCAGTTTATACTTGAATGGGACAACATGGCCCGACTCACGAGCGCTGTGGGAGAAAGTCTGGCCATCTGAAGCATACCCCAGGTTTCATCGAAGCACACCTAGGAAGAAATGTTTGGCCGAGTTCGACTCCCATACACAGCAGCTGGTTGATACCCGTGGTTCAACAGGTGGGCCTCCGGGCTCTAAGAGACGCCGGCGGGTTCCACAGTGGGATGTCGTAGCCTAATTCTAGCCCGAAGCGTTGCTAGCCACCAGAGTCAAGTCCAACATAGTTAGTTACTGTGCCTGGGAATTCCAGTTGGATGCACTCCGTATGTATTGCGTAGAGAATAGACCCCGTGAGATGCGTTTATTACCTCTCCCAACCAGAAACCAAATCAGGCGCCGTAAAGTCTGGTTCTAAGCAAGGCCTTGCTCGGGGAGTCCCCGTAGAAAGGCTGATGAGGCTATCCCAGGGTCATCAAACGAGATCTTCAATTCGTATGATTGCTGCAGTTGAGCGGATGAATGTGCAGCCCGCCTGCAAGCTTGATATCGGCCGACTCCGCTGAGAAAGTGGCCTTTTGATTCGACCAGCAGCCGCAGCGTGGATGAGCTGAGAATATATAAACTGGAGCAACGGAGATATCAAAGAGTACATCCATAGAATCATACATCCATCAGAATCATACAGAATCATACAGACACAGATACATCTGCATAAATATCCGCCATCAACCTACATAAGTCAACATGGTGAGTGACGCCATCTGCAGGCGCTATGATTGGTGCTAACTCCAAGTTTCGCGCAACAGACCCAGAGAGTTGCAGGGAACGCGCTCCTAAACCGCGAACCGCCTATCAAGGAGCTTGTTTCAAGGTACGTTAAACCGCTAGTTAGTTAATAGTCCGACGCTGTTATGGTCAGGGGGGATCGTGGTTGGTGGTACTTTGCTAATACTAAGTGTGCACAGCTTCATCACCGCTACCAACGATGCCTACAACCGTAACCACAGCGTAATTCCTACCGTCGATCCATCAACCCATACAGTCAAAGTCGACGGTGTAGTCGATACCCAGCTTTCTCTCTCCGTCTCACATCTTCGCAACGATTTCGAACAGCATGAGGTCTTATGTGCGCTACAATGTGCCGGCAACAGGCGACATACCATGCGAACCAAGCTCAAGGAGGTTAAAGGCGTTGACTGGAAAGATGGTGCTGTCATGAACTGCAAGTGGAGAGGACCTCGTCTGAGAGATGTCCTGACCAAGGCCGGTCTCAAAACTATCAAGGATCCGGAGAAAAGTAACCTGAACGTGGCTTTTGCATGCTTCCAGGTACCTTGCCAGGATGACGATTATTACGGTGGGAGTATCGAATTATGGAGGGCAATGCAGATGGATAGAGAAGTCATATTAGCTCTAGAGGTTAGAACCGTTCCTACACTGCTAAGGGTATTTCTCTAAACTAACCCCTGGTATAGATGAACGACAAACCTCTAATGCCCGAATATGGCGCCCCTGTCCGTGTCGTCGTCCCCGGCGTCGCAGGCGCCAGATGGGTAAAATGGCTAGACCGAATCACAGTCCAGGAATCCGAATCTCCCAACTTCTACCAACAGCATGATTACAAGATCCTCCCTCCTGAAGCCCTCACCTGGGAAATGGCAGAGGATTACTGGGACAAAGTCCCCTCCATGCAGTGCATGCCCGTCAACTCCATCGTCGCCCAACCAGACGATGGCGACACCGTCACTTTATCCTCGGACGGATTCTTAGAAGTAAAAGGCTATGCTGTCCCGCATGGAAACCAAGGCCCTGTCGTCCGAGTCGAGGTTTCGACCGATGAGGGAGAAACTTGGGTTGATGCGGAGATAGCCAGTGCGAGAAACGGGAGTAAATGGTGCTGGGTCCTTTGGAAGGCTCGTGTCAAGTCGACAAAGGGTGCGAACAAGACGGTTTACAGCCGTGCTACTGATGCGGGTGGGAACACCCAGCCCAAAGCCTCGACGTGGAATATTCGTGGGGTGGGCTACAATGGATACGGTGCCTCTTGGAACGTGAATATTGTCTAACGGGACCCCTCCCTCTCTTTATATATATATATATATATACAT